>QDEB01050862.1:0-23299 GCA_004193795.1 Asbolus verrucosus | reverse complement strand
GAGAATCTGAGATTCAGACTGGTTATGTTTTACAGAACAACTTTATTTTGGTATAATTAAGTTCCCATTTCCACGATGTATTATAGTCCATGATTTTAGTATAAGCAATTGTTATACTAATGAATGTTAGTTGCTAAATTCAATTTAGGTTTAATATAAGACTTATTGGGTCTTTTAACGTATTACTTCAGTATTCTAGGTAATGAGAATTATGTGAACATGTTTTTAATATATTCAGCATAAATTAAGTTTTAGTTTTAGATAGGTTAATAACCCGTCTTGAGTTATGATATATCCAATTTTTAGAAACTTCCTATTATAGTAAAAATAAATTCTGCAAAAAGAAACCTTAGAGAGATGCTGTTACCTCACTTTCCCCTAACTTATTTGCTACTAACATAAATTACACAAAATTTTGTTTTCTTGAATCAATAAATGGACAGACAGGGAATCAAATTTAAGAATTTATATAATGTTAACTGTAATATATCTGAAATATCTACTATAAGGAAAACCAAAATCTCGTAGTTTTCAAAAACCATATTTCAGACAGATTTAAATTGATCTTGATATTGACATTATTTACTTTGTTTTACTGAATAGGTTTTAAGATGGATCTTAAACTGTTAAATTATTAATATTAAGCGTAAGACTATATTATAGAATAATGTGATTCCATGAAAGGGGAAGTATCTTGATGGTGATTTTTTGAAAATCAAAGGGTGTTTCTCTCAGGTTTCTTTTTGACGTTTTAACCGATCAGAACAAAAATTTCTAGATACATTATGTGAATATCAGTCTGCTTGTATTTTTACCACAATATCGATTAAAAGGCATTATATTTTAAAGTATGGTATTACAAAAAATAATTATTCTCAAAATTCTATTGATCTACTTAAAACGATCTTTAAAGAATAAATGCACCAGTAAATGTCACTTATGTTTAGAACAACCCAAAAACAGTCTTACTATTTTGAAGTAAGTGTTTGTCAGACCATTTACTGTCCAGTTTATTAACTTTTAGATGGAACATACTCTGAAAATGTAATTTTTCAATTACCTTCACTTTTTACCATACCATTAATCTAATATTTCTATACCATGTTTTTGTTTAAAATACATAAATATAAATAAAACGAAATTTTGACAGATCTTAAACAGAAAAAAAATCTGTCATCTATTTTTCATTAGATAACGCCACTACTACATTAGTTAGTTCATTTTTAAAACTTTTTTATATTAGATATTACACAAACGTCTTTCGTCATTCTTTTTCGTAGTTTTGCACGAGTAAACGAGAACGTGGAAATCGTATAACCGATGACAATTTTATATATAACTTATGTTATTGTTAGAATATTCGATAGGAAGCCTTTCTCTCCTGAAAAACTGTTTCTGTAGAAATGTTTGTAATTTTGGATGAAAATAACAAAATTATTAATAACTGTAATTTCTATCTATCTTGCCGGTTTGATGGTTTGTCTGTCAAAATTTTGAGGATATATTACTGAAAAATACCTTAACAACTAAAACTGTAACTACAACTACTACAACTAAAAAAAATCCGATAAAGATTGTTGATGTTTTCAATAAGTTTATACAAATTTTTGCATTTGCAGTTTTCGTGAAATTTCATTTTTCATTCTCTCTCTTTGCACCCTTCTCCTCAAATTTATATGAAACCGACTAAATCCGTTTCCTTTAGTGACTTTGCAAGTTTTTATTTTTATTTTTTATCCCCACAATAGATAACATTTTACAAGTTTTAAGAATGATATCTAAATATTTAGACGTAATTCGTTAAACAGCTTACGTTGTCATAACTTCTGTTACAAATTCAATTTACATATTCTACTTTCCAAATTTGGAGTAGATTTGATACACCTAATTTAGTATAATAGTTAACACTTTGGGAAACGGTGATGATTAATAAAGTAAACATTCTTCTGTATGTAGGTAATTTGGTCGATGTAATAACTGAACTTCTTTTTTTTTTGATTAAACTATTTTTATTTACATTGGATACATTACTGGTGTAAGTAATCAATGTATTTTTAAGTTTTTAACCGACTAAACTTTAAAATAAAAAAAAATTGATTAAATATGAGACAATAAACTAGATTTTAAAAATGTCTAGTTAATTTAGAAGCCTCCTAAGTCCTAGCTGTTCTATTTTAAAAGAAAATTTGAAACTATGGCGTTCGCATTTTCTTCAATGCTTTTAAATGACTGTTTCCTCCATTAATAAATAAATATAATCATCACACATATCTTTCTGTTTCTGAGCCCCAGTGAAAGTTAAACATATAATTTTGTGCCTCTGCACACCTTATTGATTTCATCTGTCGTCTGCTTTCAATAAATTTATTTGAAGCATATATGGACCGCGTTTTGTACTTTAAACTATAAATTATTACGAACGGGTAAGTTGTTTCAAGTTTCTAATAACCATTTACGAGAGATGGAAAATCATTTTAATAGTTTCCGGATTATTATATATATTGAGCAGTCATAAATTACTTCCACAAAAATTTCTTTTAGGTGTCTATCAACTGGTGGCGATAAAACGAATGCGGTTACTTAAAAAAGAATTCATCAACTTTTTGAAAATCTAAATATGTCGGTTTATACATAAGAACTAACAAAAACTAAATTCCAATGAAAGTGAAAGAAGAAAAAGTGTAATATCTTTTTAATGTTAACCTCGTATTATTCACTGACTTACAAGAAATGCCAATAGCGATTTTGCAAAAGGTAATAATCGATAACAACAATTATTCTGTTGCAAACGGTACTTACGACTTACTTATTTGTAATTTTAGTAATTAAAATGTTGCAGCAGTTGATTTTAAAGGTTAAAAAAATCACTAAAATGCGGGAATCCTTGTATCGTTTTTATTTTAGAAGATCCTAAAAATTTTCGACTGATGGTCGGTCAGCCTAACCAGGTCAGAATTTACGTTTTACACGTAATTTAAAAATTTAACAAGTATCTGTACGTGCATAAAAGTTGCTTTCACTTTTATTTAGACGAAACATTGCGGTCATTACTAAATTATTAACCGAATGCATAATTTTTCATGTAAATTAAGAAGATGCATCGAGGTAGTAATTTTAATATAATTATGTCTTGCCACCCATAAATGTAAATGTCGTTATATGCAGATAAGCACCCACGTCAAATGAATCATTTCGCGAAGAGAAATCCTTCAGAAGTTGATAAAAATGTTGCTCCTAATTACTCGAGAGCAATTTAAGAATAAAACCTTGACATTTGACGAATTTTGACGACTTTATTCAATTATCGTGCATCAAGAATCTCAGTTACCCGTTTGAGAGACTGGAACAAGAGAGGTAATTAGTCTTTCAGTTAACTGAGAGAAGTGAAGAAATTAAAGTCACCTTGCTGTTTCAATTGCTCGAGTTGATACCTTTAATAATTATTAGAGTCGATCTTACGAAACAGTCGTAATTTTTTTACATTTGTCCGTCAAGAAAATTGCTTAGAATTGTAAATTTTCTACGTTACGCAATTACTCCAGCTATACAGTTATGGCAAATTTTTAACAATTTAATTATGTTCCACGATAATTAAGAATTTTTCAAATTCTTGAGCTTACGTAACTTAAGGAAAGTAAAACGAATTGTAGGTGTGCGCCCAAGTTAAATTAAATTTTCGTGAAGCTAAAACAAACATTATCTTCGAAAGTGTATTTATGTAAATATGGATTTGATTAGTTGTGTCAACGTGCAAGCACCGTAGAAAGCGGCTTAATTATACACGAATTAAGCTATTAAAAACGCACTTAGCAATAATTATGTAATGTCGATAATTTTAATTAAGGAAATTCGATTTTGCATAAAGTTGGTTTCAAAAATCATCGCACTTGCACAATGAAGCCGACTGATATGACGCGGGCTCTGAAAAACTTTCCAGTACGTCTTTCTGGCCTTTTAACAGGAACCGAACTTTCACAACACGAGTGTCTAGCTCGTGGTTATCACCAATTAAAAATCAAAATTGTTACGTATTTAGTGCAATTAGTCAAGCTAGGATTGTGAACGGAGCGATTAGTGTATTGATTTGTTAGCTGCAGGATGAACCAAAATTGGCCGTTCTATGGCCTTCAGACATCGCAAATCAATCCTGATTTCCAAGTATTGAACCTAGGAACTGGATTAATGTCGTAATCCTTGTGAAGGACGAACCCATTAAAAAATTTAGACTGTTATCAATCTTAAACGATAGTTAACCGAGATATGACAAGTTAAAAGGTTATTTGACTAATAAACATGGCTCTTGTTCCACAGCAATATTTGCGAAATAAATTTTCTATGGTTGTGCTTCCTGTAGTTACACACAGTGGTTCGATAAGTGGTTAGCGTGGATTCTTAAAATTGCCAATTTTATGCTTTCTGATGAACAATGGTGGCACCGAAACTTCCTCCTTTGTTGTACTCTGACATTTCAGTGCTATAAAACATTATAACAACCTTTTTAAGTGTCAAAAGTTTAGTTTTTTTGTTTGTTACAATTACGTATTTTCTATACCGGAATAATAAACAACAAAACCCGTTGATATTTAAATCCGGACGAGTACAAGGTAATCGATCTTGTCTTTCACATGTGCTGGTGTTATTTTTTCTGTTCTTGGTAACCACAAAATCGAATTACTTGATTACACAATGACTAAGACGAAGATTAAAGTGCATTTTTTAGCACTGAAGAAATCAAGGTTGCTAATTAATGGAGTTTGTATTTATTTCATGGTATTAATTGGTTCGAAGATGGAGTTTTAATAATTTTCTTGTTTTTTTGGGTGAAATCACCTAAGATTATGCAACGGTATTTTGACATGGGCGTTGTACGACCGCCCAACCTCTAATTGTGATCGTTGTCGAGAGAAAATATACCCATAGAATTTTCAATACAAATTTTAATTAAATTGCTGTAACTTTCTTTTCTGTTCGAGAACTAATGGAACGATTATTTACCATAACAATAGGGTTTCGGTAAATAACACAGATAAATTTGTTGACGTGACCTTGTTTGATTTGTTGTCGTACTACTGGTTCATGTTACAAGAAGTTGATGAAGTAACAAAAGCATTGTCTTGCAGAAATCTGAATTGTCTGAAAGCGATACGACACCAAAATCAGCGAGACGGGGTAGAGCGAGATTTGTAGTGTCACCACCGGAACAACAACAAATCGAAGAAAATAAACGCCATGAACCGATAAGTAGAAGGACCAGCTCGCGAAAACGACCAGAGGTTACAAGTGACCCAAATCCAAAACGCAATTATGAAGTAGAAGAGATCATTGACGAAAGTCCCCCGTTGGAAACATTCAGGAAAACTGGCAGAACCAAAGTACTGACAGAAAATAAATTTGAAGCTCAAAATGCGCCCCCTGTTAGCGCATTGTTTCAACCGTCGACCACAGAAGATTTAGAAGAAGCTATAAGAAACATAGGAAGCGGTATTGCAGATACTACGACGTCATCAGCTGCGACATCTCCTACAGCTTCAGCCAGCTCAGAAGCGGCATCATTAGAATTTTCTTCGAGTGAGCTATCTAAAGTTGAGAACGAAATCAGCCGAACTCAGCCTGAAACAACTACACCAGTTACGGCAAAGACTACACGAAGAAGTAACGGAAGATCAAGAAGTAATGGTGTGGCGAGTACCACTGTTGCGTCAAGAGCGCGTTCAAGAACCAGAACGAACAGAAGACCAGAAGAACAAGTTGCTCCATCTGCTCCTTCAAGAACAGTGCAAAGAGCATCACGCCGAAGATCTGACACGGCTGAAACTCGAAGAGGGCCATCGGTTATCGTCGCCGCGGAAACTGTGGAACTACCGACACGTTCACGTACAGGTAGAAAAATAGTTGTTAACAAAAGAGTGGAAGAGCCCAAATTGCCTGAGAAAATCACTATTGACTTGCCACAGTCTCGTAGGAACACCAATAGAAAACCCCCAGAAGCTACAACAGCCAGGGGACGAACAAGGTCGCGCTCTAGAGATATTCCGCCAATTATCGACGAACAAAAACTAGAAGTTCTACCACTGTTTGAAAGAGAAACTAAAACAGTTAAGCCTATCCGGAAATTAGTTACCAGGCGACGTAATCTGAACTCCGCGGAAGAAGTTGAAACAAGTGCCACAGAAAACGACGTTAAATTGGCACCAAAACCTCCAAAACAATCTGTAGTCGTAGAAACTAGAACTGAATCCAGTGTCAAAAGAAGGAAACAAACAAGTAAACCAATAATCAAGGAATCGGTAGTTTCTGAAATAACTGAAGTAACATCGAAAAGAACCATAATCAGGAAGGCCGTGCGAAAAAGTAAAGTGGATGAACCAAAATTCGTCCCTCGCGGTAGCAAAAAGTCCGAGATAAATTTGAGCGAGGTGAAGAGAAACAGATCAGGCTTAACAAGTTCAGAGGAAGAAATTGATGACACCGATAATTACCCCGAACAATTTAAAGCATTGTTACAAGCTAAGAAACAGAAAAAAGTAAGCATTGTTTTGCAATAGTAGAATAACAATGACCTGGTGATGTTTTAGGAGTCAAGGCCGCAGCATCGTCTTGTAACTGCACTTCCAACAGTCACGAAGACGACTGAGAAGGTCGCGACCTCTTCGCCTAGCACTACAACGCAAATCATCTCATCGGAAGCTAGTCGCCAGGTAAAGTAAACGATCGATTTATTGTGTACTTTAGTTTGAACCTTGCTGGTAGTATAACAACTTTTAAAAAGAGAAAGTGGTTTTAGTAAAACTAGTTTAATACGAATGAACGCTTGATTAATAAAGAAATAAATACTATATTGCAACAGGTTCTTTTTATTTCAATATACTGATTAGCTCGATTCCGAAAATGAACTGGATTCATCCACCACGCGATCAACAAGACGCCGACTTCCTCAAAGTACCACGGAAAAAATCACGCGACCAACACGAAAGAATAAAGTCGTCAGATCCACAACAGCTGCTCCGTTATCTGCAAGAGACCACCGTTTCCATGCAAAATTTAATAACGAACCAGAAGCTACAAGCAGTCCGGCGAAACCTGTCCGCAATTTTTCACCAAAACCTCCCAGAGGACTGTACAGCAGCAGAAAAACTAAGGAAAGTTATTCGAAAAACAAGAGCTCGACAGTACAGGTAAAAGTGAAACTTGCGTAAATGTAATAATGGTAATAATGTAAAAATTGCTCTAGATTCCGACTCCGAAAAAATCAAACCGGTACAGCTCGAGATATCGCAACGATGCCTCTTCAAGAGGTGCTATAAGAACCAGTACAAACGCCCCAGCATACTTGCCAACAATACCAACTGTTACACCGCCGACCACATCGGTAAGTTAGTTACCGGTTTAAAGTGATCCTTGAAGAGTCAAGTTGGTCACTTTGACTTGAAATAGTACACCTTGACTTAAATCAAATCGATTATTAATCAACTTTTGGCACCCATTCTAACAACTTATCTTTGCTTAAGGAATATGTTTGGCCAGAAGAAGAAAATATTGAATACAGTTGGTCTTTCTCACGCTTAAACTGAGAAGTGTCTTCACTGCTTCATCACCTGCTTCTACTCTTCTTCTACATTACCTATAACACTAGATAAAAAAAATATATCACTGGTGTCGGTTTTAAGTTAACAGTAAGTACATGTACAGATATTTATACTTATCTGGCCTTAATAATTTATTTATGGCTATCTACGTAACTACCTACCTCTTCTCAACCATCTAAGTGAGTGAATTTGCCAGTACTAAAAAGTATAAATATAATACAAGTATCTTGTATCATTTCTACTTAAGATAGTTTTAAGAAGAGGTGTACTATTTTATTTTTTATACTTTTATACACCATATTTTCTAATAAAAATATCACAAGCAGGATTGTTTTTTTTTATTTATACAGTGTAAATACGAGGATTGCACGCTGTTTGCTGATTTTAACTAATTGGACCATGGTGTTCCAACAATCCTTTCCCCAATCGAGGGTTTAATGTCGAAACGTTTGCAGGTAAAATCACCAGTTGCGTTGGAAGATAAAGATTTGGGCGTGGAAGTAATCTCTTTCGATGACCCAGTGAATACGGTACCCTCAGCAAATCTTGTTAGCGGAGAATACCTCGCTTCCTCGACTGAAAGTCACCTAACTAGCCCTTTGGTAATTAGGCAAATTAAAAAAGTTAACAAAACTGAAGACTCTCTTCCTAAAGGTATCAGCAGCCCAAACCAAGACCACGGAAAAACCCGTCTCAATAATAGAGAGAATAATAAATTCTATAACTGCCATTTCCACGACTGAAGTACCCGACCCGACTAGACTGACTACTCCCCAACCAGAAACTCAAACAAAAGAATCGGCCATTTTAAAACTAGCCACCAAAAAATCGACAAAACTTGACAAAACTCAAACTACCCAAAAAATTCCCGTTGTGACAGTGACTAGTGAAAAACCCACAACAATCATCGAAAGAATTCTCAGTTCCCTATCAGCCATCCAAGCTGATAACACAACGGACAGTAAAAATTTTAAATCGAAACAAGTAGGTACCAATTTTAATACAATTAGCTCTCCGTCCACCACACCTCTCACTAGAGTGACTAAATCTGCGCTTCCTGCACAAATCAGCACTTCTGTGAACCCTTTGAGTGTATTAGATGAGATTTCCAATGAACAAACTTTGCAAAAACGCACTATAGGTAAATTGTTAGCCCTTCTCAGTACTTTAACTTCAACCACACCAAGCCCGCATCCGGAATTTGTTGTTGTTACCCCGAAAGCTACTAGTTATATAGTTGGAAGCAAGGCCACAGCTACGACAACAACAATAGAACCCGTCACCGTCACATTTAGCACTATGACAAGAGCATCAACATCAACTACAACAGAACCCACAACAACCACATCCACAAACACAGATACAACTACCACTACGACTACTACAACCAGCCAACTTTTCACTTCCGCAAGTCCAAATGTATCTTTGGGTTCAAGATCAGGAATTACCACTATCCGATACACAAAAACTCCAACAGTCACTGCAGTGACCACTCCAGAAACAACAACTCTCGCAATTGCAACATCAACAACACAATCTCCCACACTCACTTCGACAGAAGCTGTTCCAACAAGTACAACTTCCAATGAAATTTCTAACGAAGTCGGGGCGCTTCCTCTTTCTATCGATCCAAGTGTTACCGTTACTAGTTCTGTGACTGAATCAACAACACCATCCACTACTGATTCATCATTATCAGTTAGTACCACTTTACCAACCACTGAAACTGCTGTTGATACCGAAACAACCTTCGCGTTTCCTCCAACTATACCAGCAGTGATCAATTTCGAAGTAAGTCCAGGCAGCGTGTCTATCTTCTCTGCTAATGATCTGTCTAACGCAATAACACCTGATGATTTTTTAAGTACCGCAGTAACTATTACGAGTAAAACTAATTCTCCTGAAAATGCCATAACAATTGAGTCGAGTACCACCGAGGTGACAACTCCAACTCAAAGTACTGCTCTTCCTTCTGATGAGGCTGAGAATAACGCATCGACTCAAACTACTACCACTCAAACCATTACCACTGTTAATGTTGAGAATCGTTTTGCTGAGACAACTCCTGTCCAGAGTACCACTCTTCCTTCTGATACGGCTGAGAATAATGCATCGACTCAAATTACTACCACTCAAACCGCTACCACTACTACTGTTAATGTTGAAAATCGTTTCGCTGACACAATTCCTATTCAAAGTACTACTTCCCTTCCTGATGTTGAGAATAATTCAACTACTCAAATTAGTACCACTGTCAAAACTGAAAGCCGTATTGCTGATTCTGATACATCTTCTACGCCAAGCACTATTTCTCCTTCTGATGCCGCTGAGAATAACGCAACTACTCAACCCACTACCGTCGTCACCGTCGCTGGCTCAGAGACGACGGAGAGTACTACAGCTGTTGTTACAACAATGGCCCCTAGTACTACAGAGACTGTGGCCACCAATAATACCACCACTCAAGACATTTCCTCTAATGTAATTGACACGACGGGTTCACCTGAAAAACCTAACAATCAAACTAGCACTGTCAGTCCATTAACTAATTCAAGTGTGCAGCTGTCCAGTCGTTCTGGACAGTCTGGTCGTTCAGGACGTCTTTTGAACATTGTTCAAGACCCTGTCCAAAACTCAATCGAAACTTCGACTGTCTCACTTAAAGATTATTTCATCTTCGCCGTTTTAAATAACAATACCATTTTGCGTAAACGACCAAGTAGATTCCCGACTAAAGATACACCTTTCCTTATTGTTGGTGTCTACCCTAACAACACCATAGTGAGAAAATTCCCAAATGGTACCCTTGTTCCAATGGACCCTGTCATAAGGGTAAGCGGATTCGATACACGCGAAAACCCTCCACCCTTACCGGAAATAACCAGTAACCAAGTAACACCCGACCAGGGCAGACGACCGGATAATAAAAATCTTCAAACGGTATTCATTGTCAATAACTTTTGGTACCAGGGCTTTCGCAGCTTCTTTCATATATCCCCTCAGGTCACCTGATCTCAATCAACTGTATGATAATTGTTATTTTGTGTGTGTATATGTATATACCACAGCTTATGAGTGTTTTAATTCTTGCACGCTGTATTGTAGAAAATGCACTACTAATGTAATATAGTGTCAGTTCAGGTGACTTTTAAAAATAAAGAATTGTATTTCTTTATTTTTGTCAGTTATAACAACACACATCGAGCAATTAACACGAAACCATCAGAGCAGGGTTTTTACATCTTGTACTGGAAATTGAAAATTCAAAGCTGTCATTTTGTAGGTTGACCAAAATACGATACCTCCACTTGAAGCAAATCCATTGTCTATTGTTAGTGCTAACAGTGCAACAACCACTGCCGGAACTACAACAAGTAGTCCCGTTCCTTCAGTTCAAGCAAATCCATTATCAATTATTAGTAATACTAGTAGCAGCACCACAACCGAAAGTAGTACTTCTAGCACCACTAATAGTAGCAATAGTAGCGCAACTTTACCAGTAACTACGACTCCCAGTACTACAACTAGCACAGCTCCTACAGCCACTCTGCCTTCTTTGACAGAAATTTTGAATGGAAGAACAGTGCAAGCTTTTAATAGTATCATAAATATCTCAGATCTCAATAGAGTCCAGACTCTTGACGTTGATCCCAAGGTAAGTAAATCGGTCAGTATTTATAAATCATTTTGTTCTCAATCAATTTTGAATTCCACACTAGACGAACCGTATTTTAAATGTTGATCAGATTAAAAATAGAAAAGACATAATTTTCCGATGGAAGCCTGTTACAAGTCCAACCTACACGTTTGACAGAAGCAAGGCAAGAATTATTATAGTTTTAAAAAGTACTTACTGTACTGACCAATCTGTAAACGTTACAGTAATTTTTACTAACTATTGTCGTCCATACTACCATACATACCACTACAGATAATATTATTAAAGTTTATAAACACATTAAATACCTTTTTCTTTTATATAACACTCATTATTATTAAGTAAATACTCAAATTAAAATAGCTATTTATCTTTACAACTGGTTGAAAAATGTGTTGCAACTGTCATTTTTGACGCAAATGTTTTTTAGACGAATCCAGTGACGACTACACTCCCAACAACCATAACGCTTTCGAATAGAATTCTGGAGGATAAAACAAAGCCCACAACAATTCAAGCATCAACAACTACTCAGCAGCCTAGTACAGCAACTACAACTACAGCTGCAACTACGACTAAAGTGACAACTACTGCTGTTCCTACAACAACTACAATAACAACAACTGTACCCACCACGACAACTATTCCTACCATAACTACAACTAACATTCCTACCACAACGACAAGTAGCATTCCTACCACCACCGCTACCACTACGACAGTAAAAGCGGAAACAACGGTGCTGCCTCTGTCACAACCTGCCACTACAACATTCCGAACTACTACAGGCTTTCCTTCAACCACCTTTTTCCCGACTTTCTTTACCACTCTGTTTTCTACACTCCGGCCAAGAAGATTGTCGACGCCGCAGCCTCCATTAGCTATTATAACACCAATAACTACAACGATTCAGTCAACTGTTACGCCTCAAGTGGAAATTAGTGCTCGAAGCGGGGACTTGGTAACAGCAAGTACAACTAGAAGAACTGTCAGCACCACTTTCCCCCCATCTACCGTACCAATCAGTACTACTATCAGAACTACTAGGCGAAGAACTAGTAGTACTACAATCCCAACTACCGTTTTACCGGTCAGTACCACCATTAGAAATTCTAGAAGTACTTCTGCAAAACCCACATCAACTGCAACAGACACAAAGAAACTGCGCCAGTTAACAGAACAGCAGAAGAAGGATTTAGAAACCTTAGCTCAATTAGAAATGGAACAAGCGGCAATTCTTAAACAGTTGGCATTTTTAACGAACCTAGTAAGTTAAGTTCAATAAATACCAGCCATTTAGTTAATCAATATTTTATAGAATTTTGCTAATATAAAACCCACAACAGAAAAAAATGATTTAGCCAACAGAGTAAGTATTAAGTAACTTTTAATTACTTATATTAGAGAGTAACGTTATAGATAATAGCTTTGGCTGTCGAACGTGACAAAGATCGACAAAAAACAACCACGATTCCTTCAGAAACTCTATCGCCGGAAGGAAGTCGTCAGGCTAAAAAGATATCACCAACAAATGACCAAACTCTCGAAGAACTCGTAAAGCAGCTCAATATTCCAACACCATCGACAATCACTTCACCCTACGGTAAAAGCAATGATGCCATAATCGCAGCGCTACTTAAAGAGCAGGGTATCGGTCCTACGACACCTGAAAGTTTAGGAGATATATACAGTCAAACAACCATAGCGTCGACAACAACTAAGAGACCTAGAACTACAACAAGACAACCAGGCCCTCTTATGCAGAGTCTCAACTGGCTTCTTAACGTTTTGGCCCCACCAACTACGACGAAAAGACCAAAGCCTAAACCTAAACCCAAGCCTAAACCCAAACCGAAACAGAATCCAGAAGAAATGTTAACTCACCAGCCAACTCATATAACTCCAGTGATGACGCCAGCTCCTACACGCCAGAATATTGTGAGTTCGTTGTCTCAGCAAGACATCCAAAAGTTGATTAATCAACTTGAGGTTATTCAGAAAGACCCGAAAAGTTCTCAAGGTCTTGACTTTTCGTCTATTAAAAGCCTTCAGTCGCTTATAGGTTCTAATGAAGGTGTACAAGTGAGTTCTTCGGGAACGACCGGAACAACATCACGACTCACAACACCGCTTCCAAGTAAAAGCAGAAGTAAAAGTCGCGTTGTCAAATCAACTACAGCAATACCATTAAGTGTTAGTAACAGCATTACCGACGATGACAGCGACGATGATGTGTCAACCACAACAACTAGGCCTAGAGTTTCGTTACCACCTGTCAAATTACGACCAGTTCCAGGTATCGAAGATTCCGACACTCTGATCAGAGGACAACTTATCACTGCAGCTGTCAACGTCACAAGAGCGATTTCTTCATTTTTGGGCACTGCATTACAGGTAACTGCAAATTTTACACCGATACTGTCCACCTTTTACTAGTCGATAAATACACTTCCACACTTACACGACTTAATTGTATTTTCTAGGATGCAGCTCAGCAATTTACAAGATTATTTTCAAGCGGTTCTGGAAATTTAAGAAATTATTTGAGTACTAGCCCCCTTCTCTCAAATGTAGCAAACATTAGCGCGAGTAGTAATCGTAACGTTTAGGATGTTGTTAAATTAAAAATGGTAATTTCTCGTCGCATGAAAAAAATTCAAAATGATAACTTACTCAAAACTCATTTTTCGTCTTCATTGACTGACTATCATCTTAACGTATATTGACCATGACGACTCTTTCAATTCAGTCCTTTAGTATAATTCTCATGATGCACTCTGCAGTAAGAAGCGCAAATTAATTTATTATTAATTTTAATTCCCGTTGTCTTTCCAGTGTATATACGTAATTTCTGGTTTTGTGTAATCTTTAAAATTTGTTTTTCTTGCTGCGAAACATGACCTTCAAGAAACTGCTTCAAGAAAATTAAATGTTTATTATTAATTAAATTACTAATAACAAATACTCTATCTCTGTCCTCTTTTATCGACTAATTTTACAGCTTACTTCTTTATATTTCTTTTTTGAATTTCTAAAATATTAAATTAAACATCTTTCAACAAGTGTTATCTTATTTTCATACCCTCTGAAACTGACTGTGTTCTATATTTACAACTTTTAAATCTTAAGTCCTTTGATACTTTATTTAATAAATCCTGAGTAAGTATAATGTCGATGAAGAATTGACTAGTAAAGTGGTTTTTTGAAATAAACCATTTTACCTAAGAAAATTTAATTTAGATCAACCGTCAGCTAACCACGCATGTTGAATGTTGTACTTTAATCATCTCTTTTTTCGACGTTAATTATGATTCTTTTCTCATTTTGTGAAATTCGAAAATTGTTTTATTTTTGATTTTTCAATATTTTGTGGATATTTGCTCCTTTTATTTGTTATTCAAATCTTTAGATTTTTACATAACTGAAATATGATTGTTGCAAAATTTCTACAGATACAGATTGCTAATGTTTTCGCATAATATTCTTGAAGCAGCTCACATCAATCCAATTATTTTTATTTCATTTCAAATTCGTCAAACCCTCTTTCGAAACTCTTTGTGACCGGTTAATGTTTCGCAGGGCGCTGCCACTTCATTCCAGACCTTATTGGGTACGGGATCTCGTGCAGTGGGGTCTCTGATGCAAGTTTCCTCAAACACCTCCTCAAGACCAGGATGAGGTATTGTGTGCTATAATTTTACTGTTACTTATTTATTGTATTAATTTACACTTAACTTGTTTCACTTGATTTGTTATATTGCGCAATCGACAAATGGAAATTTATGGGAATGTTGTTAGTCAACTGACTTGATTTGACGTGATAAATTTTTATTTCCTATTTTTCTACCATGTTTTTATGTAGGTATAACTTAGTCATAAATGTAGTCAACCAGCTGATAAAAAATACTCGGAAAATACTACTTTATTTTACGCTTTTTGTATATATAGGAAAGTGTTGTAAATTATTGTTATTTTAGTCAGTACGGTTTTTAACTTTATTTTATAATACGTTATATTAACTACTGTAAATAGGCTGTAATTATTAATAAAATCTGTGTATAGACAGTTCTGAGGTTTCTTTGGACATTTAGCCTCTTGTTGACAAATAAAAAAGTCTTTTTGTAATAGATTTTATTGAAACCATTGTGGTACATGTACATGAAAACAACTTATAATAACATTATTTATGGAAGCACATATTTGAACAAGTTATAATAAATTAAAAATAACAAAAAATATATTAATTGTAACATAAACCACAGCGATAAAGCACGTGCCATAATCGCTGCACATTAATTTGGAGTTTTCATGAGTATTATTAGCCTTAAAAATATAGTTTTGTTCATAGAACTTACTTACTTAATATATCATAGATATATGGGACCAAAATCACCGATTTTTCGAAATTCTGTAAGAAAAGTGTCAATTTCTCGATTAATAGTCGAGCTTCTAAAGCGTGAGCTTGAGCATCAGACCAATTAACGAAGAGGAAGACACGTTAAATACATCCACAGCAATTTCTACTGGTCGGTAAATATTTTACTTAAATTATGTCAAAATATTTGGAAATTACCTTCCTTTCTTATGATAGTTATTTACAATTAATTAAAAAAGTATTCGTAGTAATACCCTACGAAACAACCAAATTCCTCCGCATTTTGATAACTTCAAAATGCAAACGAAATATCCTACACCAACCCGTCGTTAAACCCCAAAATAAAATTAAAATAAATAAAGTATATACAGAAAGTCTCTTACAAATTGTAAGGATGGCAAAACTGGTATACCAGTCTTTGGGAACGTTCGGTTTTTTTCATTATACCTTTTTTGTAGTACTGTCTTATAGATCTACTAAGTTTGTCATAGTTCATGGCTGGTCGGTTCTTCCTCTTCCCCCATAACCTCGCCACTTTAACAGAATCTTCAATTTTGAAGATGCCTTTAGAGCGGTCTAACCATCTTATACAGGAACCATGGGCTTGTGGCGATGCTAACAGTTCTTTCAAGAACTGCCACAAGTGAATGTGGGAACCCGATCGCGACGTTGTGGGCTTATTCGGATCTGGCTGTGATGAAGACGCTTCTTCATCATCATCTGAAAATAGTGAAATTATGAAAACTAAAGTAAAAGGAACCTTTACTTAACAAAAGATAAAATTCAAGGGCAACCGGTTTTAATCGATCAGTAGTATATGATTTCATAAAAATGTAATAAATAAATCAGTAAATGGTACAACTATAAAGCGAGAAAACGTGCGTGTCATTTTTTTTAACCTTTCACATTCTTTAAGAGGGTCAGGCTTTGCAGCAATATAACAAATCTGAGTCTTGGCTAAAGCAGAATTTTTAAAAGCCTCGAAGTGAACATGTTATTAGACACGTGTTTAAATAAATAGCTTATTAATTTGCGATTCTTGTTTAACCAGTTTTTTTCCATCAATCTATTGTCCCATTTAAAACGTTAAACTGAAGACAGTCAATATTCATAAATTTAACGTATCAAATATTTTTGATTATCTCGAAAATGTCAACTTGTAAAATTATTATTATTTTCTGACCAAGATATATTGGAATGTGCATGTACCCACATACTTAACCTTAATCAAATTATGTTGTATTGCAGCAGTTAAAAATTTGACGAATAATCAGTACGGTTTCATCTTTTTTCTTAAAAAACATGAACTACTATGGACTACTTCTACGAATTTTTATTAAAATCTAAACAATTTCAATAGTTTATTTCAAAAATATTAGTTACTGTTCTTGAAGTACCCATGTGAATACAGTGTTAACAAACGTTTCCTCTGTAAAAGGTAAGTGAAATATTCCATTAAAATTAATCTTAATGCCAACGCGACTGTCTATTACAGTTACAGAATCCGCAAAACTGTTTTTGCAATTAATTAAACATTTTAAAACTGCGTTCAATTCATCCAATTTTACGATGTTATAAATCATTGGTGTTATGTTATTATTATCTTTAAAGATCAGTGCAAAACGTATTATTTATGTGGCGTCGAAGTTAGGTTTTGAAAAATACAGCTCTTCGACGATGGCGTCGAGTTTGTTTTTTGACAATAACTCAAACTATAAAAAATATTAACGACAATATTTACATATTTAAGGAAATTCCGCACATCTGAGTTTCATCATTTCAAATTTTAAAATTATATGCGTCCTCGCCTTTAGCCTTGGACGCCTCATTCTAGTCGCCAATATTTAACTTGAAAATTAGGTAGAAGTAATGTTAAACAGCGCGTTTGTTAACAGCAAACGAATCAAAATTTCTGCACATTTTTCAAAAATGTACTTCTACGTTAGTAATTAAAAATTCTTACCATCCGACATGTCTCCACTGGAGGCGTTGCTGGAGGCAGTTTCTGGTTGCCAACGCATACTCAGATCTTCTTCTGAGTAGGCAGCTTTCCATATTTCAAGTTGCGCGTGAAGGATCATCCCACCCTGGAATTATAACAGAGATCATATCAACACGAGTTCTAAAACCGTGGCTAAATTTGAAAATGGAAAGGTCAATGTCAGCTGGATGCGCAAACACGTAGCTCTTTGATTACGAAGATATGTGGCAGAACGACCGAATTAATAACAGCGTAATAATACAGGCATCCATTAAAACACATTCCATGTTTTTTCTTTGGTCAAGTGGGTCACATTGGAAAGACTTTCTCTCTGCCGGTGAATAGCAATAAGCCCCCTCGATACCCCTCGGTTAGGTCGAAACGATGCGTTTAAAGGACGTCCATTGACATTGCCCCAGGAACGAACTAAATCTAACATCCATCTTATTGGAGGTGAATTTTTCTGATCATGACGAATCTCATGATGCATCTATTATTATAAAATTCATAATCGCCGATGTTTCCCACATGACTCATGAATGGTGCTATTATAATGTGACCACAATTACGTACGAGATAAAATTAAAATTTCTGTTAAGAAAAAATTACAATTCGATTTCTCGCACTTAGTTTGTCAATCGCGTCGTAAAAACCGTTATGTTCACCTTACACGAGGCGACCTAAATTTTTCGACATCCAGTCATGTTGCAGATACATGAAAGTAAAATCATAATTAGCAGAAGTCCGCACTAACCTGAGGTGATCGCCTCGTAAAATCTTCTTCAGATAAACTGGCCAAACTCGATCCATTCAAATCCCATTGTTCTGGAACTGGATCGCTAAGACCGAATTGTCTGGAAGTCCACTGCAGCCAAGACAACACGTCGGCGGCGCTCCATTGCGTGGGATCTGCAAAATCAATCAATTTAGGCCAAGTGCGGGTTTTGTTAAAATAACCGTTTAATGAATGCATTCGGATCAATATATTTACTTTCACGAGGCGAGAAAAATCAAAGCTAGTGGCGACTGACTTGAACGATTTTATAAGATTTCTCTTGCTTATGGAGTGAAATTGTTAAAAATAGAATGGTATGTTAAGTAATGAAAAATATTCCGAAATTAAAAATAGACTGTGCAGAATGTGAACCAATGCAAATTGTCGAAAGTTGCAAATTGAGTGGAAACGTGTAAAGCGCAATGTCTAATTATGATCATTCTGATCAAAATAAGTGGACCGGTTTCTTGATGAAAAAATTCGATCGTTTTGTGACACTCCTTAAAAACAACACTAACCTTCAGGTAGTTGTGTTTAATTTTAAAGACTGAATTATAATGCAAAACTATTCTACATTCACCCACACACATGTACACACATATCCGAAACGTCATATGTTACGTTTGTCCAACATTCATCGGTACTTCTCATAGAATGTTAGGTGTGGTAATCACAAGGTCACCGTTTTATTATAATAAATAACCATTGTTCGGTTTCTATTTAAAGAAAAAAAAATCTTGGGTGGAGTCACTAATTGCTAATAAACTCACCAGGCGATATACCGAGGGCAGCACAAGTGGTGTCCACATCTTTCCTCATCTGTTCAATAGCCAGGTTAAGAACAGGCTCGATGTTCTCCCGCATCAAATCTCGCTGTGCACTTTCATCGGGTTCTTCCATTTTAATGTCGCCCGCAATAAAGCCGAAATCAATCGGTTTGATGTTAAATTTCTTCTGGAAGCTCGTATCCCTCAAAACTTCTCTTAGTAACTGGTGATCTTTAGGTTTGGAAGGTACGGTCTGCGGTTGAGCCTCCTTAAAATCTTCTTCCAACAGCTGTCGCAAGCTTTCTGAATCTTGAAAGCTACTCAATATATTACCGAAATCGACAGTACTCTCCTGTTTGATTTGTTTATCCAAAACTGTGTTTTCCAGTAAGTCTAATACGTCTGTGTTCTCCGATTGTTGAATGTTTATTTGTTCTGGTGACGACAAACTCGAATAGCTGGTAGCGGGACTTGTCGGTGACGAAAACCCGCAGGGAGACAGGAAATTCTCTTCTTTGATCCTGTATGAATAAGGCGACGTTGGATACGTTTCCTTCTTGACGTATTGAAAGAAATCATCGACTGGTGATTGGGAGTAATGCGAGTTTGGCGACGAATTATAAAGAGAGAGTTCTGGCGAACTGGGATAAAAATTGGCTTCGTTCGACTGACGATAAGAATTTGGCGACAGGACTGAAGGAACTTCCAGATAAATGTTGGATGGTGGTTTTTCGTCGTCTGGAACCAGCAAAGTTTGGAAGTCCGGACGAAAGTCGTCCTGTTCTGGCGAGTTGGGATAAAACGTGGTGTATATTTTTGGTTGGATTTTTTCAGGCGGTAGTGGTGGAGGTGGCGACTGTGAGTACAGAAGTGTCGACGGCGATATGGGTTGATCGCCGCCAGGAAGGAGGGATAAATCGAAATTTTCGGCAAAATTTGTGTAGTCACATGGTGGGGTGAACCCAGCTGATGGAACAGTTTGTGGCATCTGCAAAAAAGCAATCTTTAATAATCGCTTCTGTTTACACAGCTTCAGGTGAAGTTAATTACAAGCGAGCGGTACCCAAAAATAGATATGACATTAACCATCGAGGCCGGTGATCTCTCAATACAACTCTTATTACGTGTGTGCTTAAGGCTCATTTTGGCCGAGGTCGTTTGTACACATTTCCTGATTCTTATTATAGAGTTAAATGTCTTTACTCATCTTAATTGAACATGCATGAATCATCTGGTTTCACAGGCAAAATTTGTAGTTTTTAATTAATTAATAAATAATATGCTATAAAGCTGCTTAAAAATATCATAAATAAAAATGTCACATCCTGATTCTTTCAGAAAATTGCCAAGGATAAAAACAACATACCTCAACTTTGCTTGATTGGTTGCTAAAACTTGTGAAGACGTTCAAACTCTGGTGATATTTAATGAAATTAAAATTATTCTTAGTTATGAAGATTTTTCTTGAACTGACGTTAAAGCCATCTGCTATTGTTTATTTTACTTTTTGCATATGCGCAAACGTTCTAAATTTAGATTAAAAAAACAATGTTCCAGACATTTTCATAAAATTATTGTAGATGGTTTGAAATAATAAATACCCTTTTACTGTTTATTCAGTCACCTGTTGGCACATTTATGCCATCGTTGAGAAGCTTCAGATTTCGATGAATGCAACTTGATCGGTGAAAAAGGGTTAGAGAAAAAATTTGAAATACATACACGTATGTCAAAAGTCTTATGGCTGAATCACTATTGTCTTGAGCAGTTTCTGAGTCCTACTTATGGGCTTTTTGTCTGAACGAGCTTGGTTTCTCTGTGAGGTTATGGTGATGTGGAAGTGTCGATGACATTAGGGCTTAAGAGCGTGACGGCTATGGCAAGACTGGATGAGTTCTTTTAGGCAATGGAATATTTTTCTTAAATTATAAATGTTCTACATGAATGGTCTATAAAGATGACCTTGCTTTCGCTTCAGTTTTAAAATTACATCTATGGGATCGACGCGTATAAAGAATGAACAGCTTTTCGCTGTGAGTTTTTTGTGACTGTAATTACCATTATTCCTCTTCATTGTTTACACCGTAAAAGCTCCCACGATATTAGCCAAAAAAAAAGTCACCTCACGCACATACACGCACCCAAGATGTGCACAAAACCAAACCACGAACCCAACTAAACATTTTTCTTTCTTAGTCTAACATCTAAAAATTCGGAATGCTCCCTCTCTATCTATCTTTTGGTTCACCTTGGTCAAAATATCCTCGATTCACTGCATTGTCAAGGAAGGTGCTACGTCACTCTTTTATCCTTTTCGGGATCATTACCAGATGTATCTGCTACCTTTGTTACTCGGAAATTTCATTGCTTGTATATTACGTCACCGGATTGTATAGATATACGCGATTCTTACCTAAATGTATATTCTAATTTATTCCGCAATTAAAGCGATATTGAATTTTAAACGCTCATCGGAAACGTCTAATTAACGTTAAATTAACACAATTTATCCAAGGATCGTAAATATTTTCAAATTTGGTTAACTACAAAACGTGAAACTGCAGCTGGACTTTCTCCTGGAAAATCCGGTTACGTAAGTTTAAATGTTGAAATTTGGGCATACAGGCTCGTTTAGCGAAGCTCCAAGGAGACTCGGTTTTCCCGAATCAAAACGTGATCGTGCTGCCTCTCACCAGTCGTTCTGTCTCCTTCTTCGGTGTTTCGTAACAATTTTGGAATCCGATCGGGATTTGAATTTTATGCAGGAAATGTCAGGAGGCCGCTCCCAACCACTTCACCGCATGATGGTAGGTATAAAAGCCACTCTTCATAATTACATGGATGGCTGGCAGTCAACGACCACGGGTTAACGCTATATTGTCCAATTCACATGAGTCACCTTCGGAGAAAGTGGTCATTTCGAAAAGAATTTTACTTTTATTTCATTTTTACTTCTTGATCTCTCGACTGTGATCAAGGACTCTTACTAAAACATTACGAAGAAGTCTGAATCACAGCTAAAAATTTACAATTTTTTTCGCACCAAATCAACAAACGTTGCATAATTTACTTAAGTATATACTACTTCCATCCATTGTTCCAATTAAAACGTAATTATCCGCATGAAGTAATAAATAGTCATTATCTGCCGTCAGTAAAGCAATGATATTTATGGTTACGTTGAGGCAATTTACATTTTAATCAACTATTAGAAAAATGAGTTATTTGTTGGAACATTCCATTACCTGTAACCTTCAACCTTTTGCGATTTTGGGTCCCATTAGCCAAAAATTGCAAAAATCAACCAATCGGCGAAAACAAGGAGAAATGATATTTCGGGAAAACCCCTGTGATTGCGTTATATGTGACCAAACCTGCCACATCATCTCTTAATTCGTTATTGCGATTTCACATCTTACGTATTTATACAAAGATGTTATCTCAAACCTAAACCCAAATTTAAACAAAGTTAGATACATAGCAACAAAATTAAAAATATGACGGCTGCTATTCGACGCCTTGATAATTTTTACTCAATATTTTGACCTCTGGGGGTTTCTTGGAATCACAGATAATGATAACAGACGAGATTCTCGTTCAACATCATGCATCAAAAAAATTCCACTCACCGTTTCTTCCATCTCGGTTTTCCTCGTAAACAGAACCATCGTTTTTGGCACAAATCGCACAAGGTTTTAACGTTTTCTACATCCGTCGACGGATCCGTTAAATTTTTGCAAAATTCAGTTCAGTGCATGAAAATGATCAGTTTCGTTTCAAAAAATTGTGAAGCAAGCGCGAAACGTACCGTGCTCAACGATTGCTATCGACTCAATGTTGGCACCGCTCTTCACGGCCTACTTTGCTTCTCTCCTCCAAGAAACAAGTGAAAGATTTAAGTATAACCAACTTGACTAGCTCGCTGTACTATTATCTTGTCTGAGATAATTGTTATGTGGATAAATAAATTTTACTTGTGGTTTGCCCTTTTGGTGGTAAAGCCGCGATATTTGTTTTTTGTATTAGAAGGGTTTAGTCAGTTCACTTTATTTCAGTTTTTCCTGGGATTGTCTCTTTCAAGCATGGTTAAGCAAAAAAACATGTTTTTTTACCAAATATTTAAATAATGAGATTAATTAGTTTTAGTTCAAATATTT
>QDEB01050849.1:0-23769 GCA_004193795.1 Asbolus verrucosus | reverse complement strand
TTTCTAATTTTCCAGCTTCCGTATGGACCGCTCGTCGCCATGAGCATGACAATAGGCAAACTAAGGTTAGCTGTAGTAAAGTTGCTTTCACACTTATGACAGTCATGTCAAAAGTGATGTCAGACTTTTATTGCTCCCGACTGTAATTATATACATAGATATAATTTTTTCGATAGAAATGGATTTGATCGCGGGTTAATTAACTCGCACACACTTCTAATGTTATACCACTCGATTTCTTTTTGAGGTTTTATTAAAACAAAATACTTACATGTTCAATACTAATTTTATATAAAATATTTTTGAAATCAATTTTCAAATGTGTAAAAAATTAATTAACTTCCTGTGATAAAATTAGGAATTCAAAAATATCACTAAATCTATATGTAAAATAAATAAATTGAAATATGGACAGTGTGCCAAAAATGTACAAATCTCACACTCTTAAAAAATTTTTGGTGTAAATTTTAGATATATTAAGAGGCTGATAGAATTGATTTCAAATATTTTCATCATTATTTTCTTGGTATTATGTACGTACCACAATAAAATTATATATCCTTTGCTGTGTTTGTAATTTACAAGTCTACTATCATCGTTATCCTTTTCCAGGTTACATTTTACTGATAAAAAAAACATAATGGGGGGCATATGTATTGTGTAGGGTATTTCAACACTCTGTATGTAAATAAGATGCGATCAAAAACAAAATATCTCTAGTTACTATTTGTTTCGACAATGTTTTTGGAACGCAGTCGGGGCTAATAGTGCCAGGCTGAGTTTCATCCTAATCTGTCATTTGCGCTGTCATTTTAGGTTGATGGGTGAAACTATCTACGACATTCTGATGAAAAACATTATCGCATCAAGTGGAGACTAGAGGTATTTTATTTAATCTCCTATTACATTTATGATGTACATATTTATTTAAAAAGACCCAAAACAAGAGATATACTTACTCACTGCCTGAAATTATTAAGGTTGTTTCAGTTAATTTCTCTCTATTTCTATCACGGAGCTTACAAACATCCAAATACCTGCCATACATTTTGTAGATCAATAAACATATATACCTATGTATAAGCCTTAACTTGAACTATTTTATTTTGTACCTACATTAAAGTTTCGAAACTTTGTAGTGTTACATGGTAATTTAAATAAGATTTACACGTGAAACCTTTAAACTTTAAATGAAAAGTATTCATGTATATCTATGTATGAATATAAAATAAAAAAGAAAAATATGTACAATTGAAAAGAATTGGCGTCAACAAACATTTCAAACATAACCGGAGATTTGGAAACTCCTGAATAACAATAAACATTCAAGTGTTGTTTACCATCATTAATAGTTTTAGAAAACGTTGCAATGTTTCTAAAATTTAAACAATTAATTATCTGTTATTTAATTTTCTAATTATAAAGTATAAGATATTATCTTCAATAAAATAGATTCTATGTGCATACTGTAAACCTCATTCACGTATTTTTATTAATCATTAATTTAATCTACAGTAACAGTGCTAACAGTGGTAAGAATGTGAAAAGCTGTAATACTTGAAACTTGAATATTTGATACAAGAGATTCCAACTAGTCTCTTATTTTAAAAATTGACTTGACAATGTCAGTTTACACTTTAGAAAATATAATTACAGCGGACGGAACATGTATATTGAAATTCTCCTTAATAGACTCAAAATTTATTAACCAGAAAATGACTTTCCGTAAACTCCTCTGAAGTTTATGTTAAATGCGACTAAGGACATTTTCCATGTAGTTCAAGTTTTCTAAAAGATAAGGGGATAATATTGTCGTCTATGATTATTTAAGTCCAGTATTACATAAAATATTAATGTCGATAAAATAGATGTGAATACGCCTCTCATGAGTAACAAAAGAACAAAATATTTAATAAAAGGAAATATAAAACATTTAACATACCATTTAGCAAAATGAGGTAAAACAGAGATTTGATTTTGTCTTATTTCTGAACTACGTGTAAAGATAATTAAATATTTCATCTATTTCTAAAATAACGAATAATATTCTAAACGCTGCACAAAATGTAGGTATACTGAGTACTGTCGCTATGGCAATTTAAATTTCGTTTTAACAAGAAAATTAGGGTCCTCCGCATTTAATTATTTAAGTGGTATGCCTTTTTATCGAATACATATCAAAACAACATAAATATTTATCTAAAATGCTTTGTTTATAAATTTATTTACAGTATCACAATCGTTAAGTGAAGTAAGATTAGCATTCAAGTTGAAGAGTCCAAATTGTTCAGTTATCGTTAATTATGGCGATCTCTTCCAGTGTGTTTTCCTTGTTTCTTTTGCAACTTTTAGCAATCAGCTATTGTTTTAAAACAGAAAATTTATGTGGCGAGTGGAGAGTGAAGGAAACAACAGGAAGTATTCACTTGTTATTTACGCTCATTCAGCCAAATAACGCAGACAATTTTAGAATATGACAATCTAAAAGCGGATGTGCCAGGAGGTATTTACTCAGATTTGATGAACAATAACATCATTGGCGATGTATTCTACGGGAATAATGACACAGAAACTAGATGGGTTGCCCAAACAAACTGGACCTACAGTCGTGAATTCGTAGGTTAGTTTTATCACATTTTAAAGTTCATTAATCATAACAATCTCTCTTCAGTGGATGACATTATTTTGAACCATGATAATATCAACATAGTTTTTGAGGGTTTAGATACGTTTTCTACGATATTAATCAACAATGTTGAGATTGGTACAAGCCAAAACATGTTCCTTCGTTATATTTTTGACGTCAAAGAAGTTTTGCAAGTATTTAATTTTTTCATTCTTATTGCAACATGATATGATGTTACATTATAGCTTGGCAATAACACTATTGAAGTGCGGTTTGTATCACCAATCAAAATGGCTGAAGTTCTATCATCTAAACAAGGCTACACTGTGCCTCCTGATTGTCCTGCATCTCAATATAGAGGCGAATGTCACGCCAATCAAATAAGGAAAATGCAAGCATCTTTTTCTTGGGATTGGGGCCCTGCTTTACCTTCGATGGGTATATGGTAAGACCTCCGCTTCTCACGTGCTGAAGTATATACTGAAACATTCTAGGAAAGAGGTATTTTTGGAAGCATTTAATTCTTCTGTAATTCGCTATCTACTTGGTGATTATGAAGAGGCACCCAGCGACTCTTGGCTGATAAAAACTTCTACATATCTGAGTGCAAAAAAGGGGGAAACTATCCAAGGTAAACTTCTGTACACATTTCAGACTGATGTCACTGTGATCCAGCAAATCGAGAATGTGAACCAAACCAACACTGATGACGACAACGAAGTTAAAATCGATTTTTCATTTACAATTCCAAAAGTACGTCTAATAATGACACAATTCGCACACTAACATTTGTTAAAAACAGCTAACGGTCAAAAAATGGTGGCCCAATGGTTACGGCGAGCAAAAACTTTACAATTTAACGGCAACCTTTCAAAATGGTTCAGAAAAAAATTCGAAAACCATCAGATTAGGTTTCAGAAAAATCGAACTGGTCCAAGAACAAATCGGAGACTCAGGTCTCAGCTTTTATTTCAAAATAAACGACGTCCCCATATTCGCGAAAGGCGCAAATGAAATTCCTCTGAACATCCTTCCTGAAAGAGGTTATAGTCCTGAAACCGTTTCAAGGGTCCTGAAAAGCGCTTACGAAACCAACATGAATATGTTACGAGTCTGGGGCGGAGGTGTCTATGAATCTGACTATTTCTACGACAAAACTGATGAATTTGGAATTTTAATTTGGCAAGACTTCATGTTTGCTTGTGCCATGTATCCTACTTACCCAGAGTATTTGAGGTATTGCGAATTTTGTATTTAACATCGTCCATACGAAATTTTTTCCAGTAACGTAAAATCGGAAATCCAACACCAAGTTAAGCGATTATACAACCATCCAAGTATAGCTGTTTGGGCTGGAAATAACGAAAACGAAGTTGCTTTAATGACCAACTGGTATGGCACCCAAAACAACATCACAACATACAAAACTGATTACATCAAACTCTATATTGACACCATACAATCAGAATTCGATAAAATTGCCGGTAATGCCATATTTCTCGCATCTAGTCCTAGCAACGGTAAAGAATCGGAACAAGAGGGGTACCTCGCCAAAAACCCACAAAATCCTTTGTTTGGAGATGGTGAGTGGAAAATGAATTTTTTTGGGAAAAATTATCAACGAAGTCGTTGCAGTTCATTTCTACAACTATCTATTGAACAGTGTAGATATTAACACTTACCCAATTCCGCGATTTGCTTCAGAGTTTGGTTATCAGTCGCTTCCAGACGTAGAAACTTGGTTGACAGTTACTGATAACTTAACAGATTTGGATCCTGGAAGTGCTTTTATGGATCATAGACAGCATCACCCTTTTGGACTAATCGAAAATAATCTCTTAATAGGTTATCAACTAGACCTCAACGCGTCCAGTAACAATTACTACAAGACCTACATTTTTTACTCGCAAATCGTTCAAGCCATGTCTGTCAAATTCGAAACAGAGTACTATCGTAGTTTCATGGGACGAATTGATAGTCAAGGTCAAGGTAACACTATGGGTGCTCTCTTTTGGCAACTAAATGATGTCTGGGTGGCCCCAACATGGTCTGGGATCGGTAATATTCCAATATACAGAACATCTTTCATTTCCACATTTCATTTTGTAAACAGATTATACAGGAAAATGGAAGATGTTGCAATATTTTGCAAAGAATTTCTTCGCACCAACTATAGTAACAGGCTATTTAGACACTGAAAGGCAACTTAGGATTTATGTTGTTTCTGAAGCTTCATCTTTACTTGGCTTAGCTTTAGATGGTTCAGTCATGGTGGAAGTTTACAACTGGAATTCCTTTGAGCTGATAAATTCAACACAAATAGATGTCTCTCTAGTACGTACATACATACATACACACAATTGAAATCCATCATCCCAAATCTGATTATTTTATCAGGAATTTGGAAAATCTTTGGAAGTAGTTGAAATTAACACTGATGTTTATTTGAACAGTTTGGGCTGTGGTTCTTTGTTAAAGGCTAGAACCAACTGTTTCTTCTATCTTACCTTATATTCTGGAAATGTGATAATAGCTCCGAATAACATGATTTTAGTAACTTCACTAAAAAATTCTAACTTGTCAGAGACGAAGGTTGAAATTGCTTCCTTCCAGCAAATCGACGACAAAGGCACAAAGTTTGAAATCACAGTTACTTCTAGTGGAATAAGCCTTTTTGTGTGGTTGGATTCTCATCACATTCGAGGTAGATTTAGTGACAACGGTTTTGTGCAACTTACACCCACAAAAGCTGTGACCTTTCTGTCAGAGGAAGCAACCTCGATAGAGGACTTAAAAAAAGTAATTACTGTTACTCATTTAAAGGATCCTCAGTATCTAAAGTAAACAAGTAAATTTCAAATAACTACTCAAGATTTTTATTTACAATTTGTCAACAAGTTATATAACCAAAAATGATATTAAGAATATTTTGTTTAATTGTTGTATTAAAAATGCAGGAATCTTGTTCATTGAAAAGGCTGCAGCAGTGTTGATAATACTGATAAAATTTATTTTAAGAAAATATAAGGCAACTGAACAAATGACTTTATTTCATAATTATAAATAACTTGTCTTTTGACCAAATCACAGTGACTATTGTGTAAATTTTACAACATTGAAGTAATGCTAATTTGATTAAGCAGAAAATAAATCTGAAACCCCAATGTTCACGTAATTTAGTGTAAATATTTATAACAAATGGCAAAAGCAGAGCCACAATTAAGTTAACAATGATTACAATAAAGTGGTTGCTTTCATTGTATAGAAGTGACATTAAGTTTATCGAAATAATGCAACAAACCTTGAAGTCGTTTCTTCACCCTTTTCTGGTCGTCCAAAGTGCACCCTAGCAAAGCTGACTCGAACTTTTTATCAGTGACCCCATGGACTAGACTTGAAGAGCACGCGTTCATAAAAGAAATACATTTTGCTTTGGCATTTTCGGGGTCAGATTTTACGCACATTACAAGACCGTCTATTAAATGATTTACTTGATGTAAGGCTTCTTCTTGCATTTTATCACGTTGGGTAAGTATTTTTACTTCCACTGTAAGACAACGACTCATTATTCGTTCCGCGTATCGACACACATCATCTCTGTCGTCTGAAAATGAACCAACTGCAACAACTCTTTTCTCCCTGCTTAGTACTTACTGTCCGCTAATTCTATTATCAAATCCGTATTCCTAACCGAGTCGAGGGATGATAATAGGTGATCCCTATCTTCTTCTAACTGTGCAGCTTCTTTTCGTAACTTTTCAACATGACTTTCTAAAACATCTAGTAATTCTAAAATACGTTCTTTAGGGCTTTTCGAATCCAAGCTATTGTTTTCGTCGATTTTTGGCAGTCCTGTGTGCGATAACGCCATTAAATCACCTGGAAATTTCATTTGGAATGAATCACAAAAATTTTTGACATAACCTAGAAAAACAGTTTTTGATGTTTTCATGTCTTCGAATTTTTACCTGTTGAGGTGCCTGGGGATGGATCTACGTCCATTCTGTTCCAGTTTTCGTTGCTGGTTGACGCCAGTTTTTCTCGATTCCAACAATTTTTAAATCAATTAAATTGAGCAAAAGTCGTTCGCGAATTTACTAAGTCTAAAAAACACTAAAAACTAGAAGGCGACTGAATCATGTTTGCATTATTAGTCATAATTCCCATCAGCTCAAATTTGATAAAGAAATTCAAAAATTCATCACAAACATGAAAGAACTAATCTCATCTTTCTTAAAAGATTTAATATTAAAAAGTACACATATAATTCAATAATATTTATTTAAGTAATATGTACATATTCACATAATGAGTAATTGCATTGACAATAAAATAATAAATGGCACATTAAAGTGCTTTACACAAACAAAAATAATTGAGCAAATAATAAACAGAACAGGTACTTTAAAATTAAAAAACTAATAATTATTTAAGTGGTACTTAAGTAATATTTACAACAATAAGACTTAAAATTACACATGTTATACCCAGTTGGTGCTCCCGTTTGCAATTGTACAAAAAAACTTTCAACCTTCTCATTGTACTCAATATTGGGTCAGTAAATCTTGTGTTTCTGAAACTAGTTCAGCAAATCGAAGTCTTCCGTGTGGGTCTGCGTGCCAGCACGGTATAATTATGCGGATGTAAACAGCTTGCGGGCACAGTGGAGGACAAGGAAATCTGTAACAATGACGATAGAAAACATTTAAAGGAAATATAACCAAAGAACCTGGCTCCACTTTCTAGGGCGTTTATTAAAACTTGCTGTTCTTGCCCCTCAACGGCAGTTTCGTTAATGTTACTTAATTTGGGTTCTTCACCACAGTTGAACATTTCACACATTGTGACTCCGTAAGACCACACATCAGAGCGAACTGAAAATTTCCCGTCACGCAGACTCTCCGGTGCATACCTGCAACGAAAAAAACATGTTCCCGGTTGCACATGACGAACTGGCAACGTACCATTTAATGGGCAACTCTCTGTTTGTTTTTAAAATGTAATAATCATTGGCACCCATCACTTGCGCCAAACCAAAATCGGAAATTTTTACGTGATTTTCGTCGACCACCAAAATATTTCTCGCCGCCAGATCTCTATGAACTATACTTTTTAGACCTAGATAATCCATCCCCTACAACAAAGTTTGTATTTTTTGTGCATTTTGATGTGGTTATAAGAAACCTTGGCTATGTCAAGTGCGTATTTCAGCAACTGCTTCGTCTGTAAAGACTCGCGATTAATTTTCAGATAACTCTGTAGAGACCCGTGCTGTACGAATTCCATTACGAGAGAAATGTCCGGTTCTCGAGACACTCCCAAAATCTCGACGATGTTGGGGTGTTTTAAAGTCTTCATTATGTCAATCTCTCTTTCGAAATCTTGCAAGCACGAGGAAAGAGCTGTAGTTTTTAGTTTTTTTATCGCGACAATTCTCGGCTCGATGTCTTGATTTTCTGGATACTCCATGGTGCCTTTGTACACTTCTCCGTAAAAACCTTGCCCGATCCGTCCCTGCAAAACCACATTGCAATCCGGCCCCAGTTCGAAAACGCTCTGCATCGAGTTTATGCTGTCGAGCGACGTGGTCGCGGTCGAAAAATTGAAGTTGGACAAAATATTCGAAAAATCGCACGAATACGAATCTTCGCAGTTCAGCAATTCCTGCGAATTCATTATCCAGTTCTGTGACTGACTCCTGAAACTTGACGAAGCGGACAAATCGTTTTCTACTTCGCTTGCCGCTATTAAATCATCTGAGTAAGGCATGAACGTGGATTGTGTCACGTTTGAGGATAAACTATTCGTGGAACTCGCCGTGATATTTTGGATTGTTGAGTTCGATTTGGCGAACACTTTGGCGTATGAATGTGTGCGTCGGGAGTTGTACACTTGGTACAAAATTTGATTGATGTCTCGCATTACCGCTTGGGGTTGCTTTCTTCTGTGGGGATCCGCATTCCAACATTCCATCATCAATTCGTAGATGTCTTTGTCGCAAGTAGACGGCTGCGGTAAACGGTTGCCGCTCATGTACCACTGTTCCGAAAGAGACGGGAATTAGATATTTGTCATGCCGCACTTTTACAAACGTTACCCTCACGGCCTCGACGTGATCTGTGAACTTCATTTTTTCGCCAAACGTGAAAATTTCCCACAGAGTCGTCGCAAACGCCCACACATCTGCCGCTGTTGAGCGTTTGGCATGGTCTAAATTTTTGTAACACTCCACGGGTATCCAGTGAACCCTATTAAAAATAACAGTAGTAAGTTTACAATATGAACCAGTTAAAATGTTTTCTGTGCAATGTGACTCATCATCCAACTATTCTTCAGTAGCCCACCACAGTGCTTGTAAAATGAAATGACAATAGTTATTTAACCTTATTGTTAGCTTAGTTTTTCAAAACTTTCGTTTAAAAAAAATATTTAATTTTTAAAAATATTTTAGAGAATTTAGAATATAATTTTGACCGGCTACATTTTTAAGTCGAAACATTTTCAAACATTTGAGTGTATACATTTTTCATTTTCACTTTATGTTTGTAGTAAAAAGAAAGTCTGGTTGTCTTTAGTTTACCTTAAGTCCGCCCACACTTCAAACCAATGTCAATAAACTTGAATATATGATACATAAGGGTCAATTTGACATTAAGTGGGAGGAAAACATATTAATTCAATTGACACTAATACCATTCTTACGGTTTTAAAACTAGGTACGACAGATTAATTTATTTTATCATCGTTTTATTATTGTTATACATATTAAAACTGGAAACTGAAAACGTCAAATGTTTATTGGGCTTGAATTGATGTTGGTGTGTGAATACCTTTTGTGATTGGATATTTTTTAAATTGTCTTTCGTCACTGTGTGTGAGATTAAGGCAAAGTAAAAATCCATTTCTCGAAGTTGAGTAGGAACTTTACATTAATTTAAATCTAAAGTGTGCCCACACATTGATGCCTTTTTATTTGGTAGTTTTACGTAAGGAAATGAGTAATTTAAAACTGTGTGTGTCTACATTATTTGAAAATTGTGGAATTAAATCAGTAAAGCTTTTATTTTTCAATCAAAATTAACAAATCTTATTTAATCAAGACTAAGGAAATTTTTGCCGAGCAGATTTTCTATATTTAACAAATTACATTCGTTTTCCTCATAATTTTTAGTTATTTCAATTTTACGTTAATGTTTTATATTCTTCTTCATCTTGTACCTTTACTGTTACCATTTCATATTTTTTGAAATATTTTTATTTGAAAGTGTAAAATAAGAATTCAGATGTTGATATTTCTAATAAAATTGGAGCAAGACCATCTAACGGTATTAAATCTTATAACAATTTCGTTATAAATTTAATGTGATAATTATACATGTAAGTAGTACATAAAGTCTTATTAGGTACAAGTTACATAGAAAGCTCGACTGCTTGAGAGAAGCTTTTTTTACTTTTTTCTTAACATTATTGAAAAACTTAAAAAACTTGAAAAACTGAATTCATTACTGTCACAAGAAATGAATTAATGTGAAGTGTACGAAATTTCTGACGAGATTGCGATTCGAATTCGGAAGAATTACTTTTGGCAAGTATGCTGGAATTTGTCCGCATTTCTTAATTTAAATAAAATGTTATTTTATTTTGAGATTGACAGTTGAATCCAATTATCAATCATTATGCACTGGAACAATAATGAGCCAAATTATGGACTCTAAACAATGTCATAAATGAAGCTGTTACATAAAACTTATTACGTTCAATTAATTCTTGAGTTCCAAAAAAAAAAAAAAAAAAATGTTTGACGGAATCAACGAAGTCAAATTACGAAAAATTATAATAGTAATGAAAAAGAAAATATCTGAAGAGTAAAGTTGAACACACAACAACAAACTTAGACCGTTCTGTCCTTGCGAGATGGAAAGTTCTGGAAAATAATTATTATATTACTATTATTATTATTTTACTAGAATTAAATAAACTTGTTAAATTATATAGCAATAAAATATGTGTACTTTTTGGGATGTTTATTTACATACTGTTTTAATCAAAAGTATACAGCCAAAAATTGCAAAACAACAAATTAAATTATGCAAACTAACAGAACAATCCAGAATATCGTTCAAATATAGTATCTAATTTTGCTACATTTACGTAACAATATTGAACACTTTAGTTGAATATCACCATATTATGTTACAATTGCAAACTGAGTAGGTACACATTCATAATTAGAACTGGTTTGCGCATTAAAAACTTCCAGAAGGTTGATAGTATCTGTAAATGGTCGGCGGCCTAGAATTTTCCTTTATTGGACAGCAGTGAATAATAATAATAAATAAAAAAAAGAATAAGAACAAAATCAAATTAGTCACAATTCTTGAAATAAACAATGTATTAAACAACACATGTTACTCATCTTCCGTTTGTTGATAAACATTTAAGTTGAAGGTTTATGTAAACACTAGCGCATTATCATATAATAATTACATACATTAGTGCATCAATGTTGGGAAGTTCGAGAAAAATCCATATTAGTTTGACTCGAGTTTGTTACATTTATTTCAATATTATTAATTACATCATCTATTAACTGAACATTCAAGATAATTTATTAGAATGTGATTTTCTCACACTTGCGAGTGAAATAATCATATCAATAGTCAATGCTCCCAAATTCTGCAAATGGTAAGCTTCGTGAATGTTCGAGAATATGCGCCGAATATTCCAGATAATTATCAATGAGTAATTACTTGTCTTTTAAGCTTAATAAAATAAAAATTATTACTTTCTGTGCTTCCATAATTATTTAATTTTTAAAATTAATCCCTTGAAGTCATAAAATTGCAATTCTAAAGGTGTAATTTACATATTTTTATTTGCATGGGGGATATTACTGTTTTTATTGATACAATTTTTCTTTTTATTATCCCATAAAATACACATTTAGGCACACATCTCAAATTTAAAGATAAAAAAAAATGTTTCAATTGGAAAAATTTCCATTTTATTTAAACCGCAATATATTTATTTAAAAGAGCAAAATAAAATTCTGGAAAGTTCGCATATCGATGAGAATATTCGAGAACGTTCGGGATCATTCGGGACGAATTTGTCGATTCATATATAAACCGCGCCGAACCGCGGCACTTCAGTCGATTCAAACCAAGAGTCCAAGAACAAGCTGAACAAGCGAAGCAAAAACTGTTATATAGGCCGAGTGAATTCCAGTGAATTGTTATTGACCAGTGAAAAATCAAAGAAATAATGGCGAAATCTCCAGCAATTGGTATTGATTTGGGTACAACCTACTCCTGCGTCGGAGTTTGGCAGCATGGAAAAGTCGAGATCATCGCCAACGACCAAGGTAACAGAACGACACCCAGTTACGTTGCCTTCACCGACACCGAGCGTCTCCTCGGAGACGCTGCCAAGAACCAAGTCGCCTTGAATCCCAGCAACACCGTCTTCGACGCGAAACGTTTGATCGGACGCAAATACGACGATCCCAAAATCCAACAGGATTTGAAACATTGGCCCTTCAAAGTCGTCAGCGATGGTGGAAAACCGAAGATTCAAGTCGAACACAAAGGGGAAACGAAGAAGTTTGCACCTGAAGAAATCAGCTCTATGGTGCTGACGAAAATGAAAGAAACAGCCGAAGCTTATTTGGGCACTTCAGTAAGGGACGCTGTCATCACAGTTCCAGCTTATTTTAACGACTCCCAAAGGCAAGCCACGAAAGACGCCGGTGCCATCGCCGGATTGAATGTGATGAGGATAATCAACGAACCCACAGCAGCAGCTTTGGCTTATGGTCTCGATAAGAACCTGAAGGGAGAAAAAAATGTTTTGATATTTGATCTGGGTGGTGGTACTTTCGACGTTTCCATCCTAACCATCGATGAAGGTTCGCTCTTTGAAGTAAAATCCACCGCGGGCGATACTCACCTGGGCGGTGAAGACTTCGACAACAGACTTGTCAATCATTTGGCTGACGAATTCAAACGGAAATACAAGAAAGATTTAAGAAGCAATCCAAGGGCACTACGACGACTGAGAACGGCTGCTGAAAGAGCAAAACGCACTTTGTCTTCCAGCACGGAAGCGTCAATCGAAATCGACGCCCTCTTCGACGGAATCGATTTCTACACCAAGGTCAGCAGGGCAAGATTCGAAGAACTGAACGCCGATTTGTTCAGAGGCACGCTACAACCGGTCGAAAAGGCTCTAACAGATGCCAAAATGGACAAAGGAATGATCCACGACATCGTCCTGGTGGGTGGCTCAACTCGCATCCCCAAGATTCAACAACTCCTCCAGAACTACTTCAATGGCAAGTCTCTGAATCTCTCCATCAACCCGGACGAAGCAGTTGCCTACGGAGCCGCTGTACAAGCCGCTGTTTTGAGCGGAAATACCGACTCAAAGATCCAAGACGTCCTACTGGTCGACGTCACCCCTCTATCTTTGGGTATCGAAACAGCTGGAGGCGTAATGACCAAAATCATCGAACGAAACGCCAGGATTCCATGCAAACAAACTCAAACCTTCACCACTTATTCCGACAATCAACCAGCCGTCACTATTCAAGTTTTCGAAGGCGAAAGAGCTTTAACCAAAGATAATAACCTCCTGGGAACCTTCGATTTGACTGGGATTCCACCGGCACCACGTGGAGTTCCGAAAATCGAAGTCACCTTCGACCTGGACGCCAATGGTATCCTTAACGTTTCCGCCAAAGACACCAGTTCTGGCAAGTCTCGAAATATCACCATCAAAAACGACAAAGGGAGATTATCGCAAAAAGATATCGACCGAATGGTGGCAGAAGCCGAACAATACAAAGAAGAGGATGATAAACAGAGGCAAAGAATCGCAGCGAGAAATCAACTTGAAAGTTACATCTTCCAAGTGAAACAAGCTGTTGGTGATTGTGGGGATAAACTGTCAGCCTCAGATAAAGAAACTGCAACGCGAGAATGCGACAGCTGCTTGCAGTGGCTTGATTCTAACACGTTGGCAGAAAAAGAAGAGTATGAAGACAAACAGAAGCAATTAACGTCGATCTGCAGCCCAATAATGGCGAAATTGTACCAAGGTCAAGGTGGCACGCCTGGAAACTGTGGCCAGCAAGCCGGTGGCTTTGGAGGACAAAAACAGGGTGGACCAACTATCGAAGAAGTGGACTAAATAGGGCAAAATTTGCATTTATCTTTTAGTATTATTATTATTATTATTATTATTTTGAATTAGTTGACGTGATCATATATATATTACTTTATTGTTAAGACTGATAATTTGTTTGTTAGTTAAAGGATATAATAAAATTTTGTTATTTTTCTTGTTACTTTTGCGTTTTAGTACTACCCTTTCCACACTTAGATTGGTCAAAATTTAGGATGAAGTTTGTGCTGAAACTAGAGTTCAGAATGTTCTGGTTTGTTCACAAATTAATAAAAAATATCGCAGCTGAGGTTTCGATTTCGATTTCTTGATTATTTATTTGCTTAGAATTCAATGACAAACTTCATGACCAAGTCACAATTTCGGCCGTAATATAATTCATAAAAAGAAACAAATAGGAGAAAACAAAATCAACTTACTCTGTGGATGCGTAAGAAATATTTATTCCTGGGTCAGTGAGTTTGACTGTAAAGGAATTTTCATCATGGGAGTTCACCATTAACTTTCTACACCGAATATTTCCATGGACGATTCCATTTTCCTTCTACAATTTAAGACAATGACTTTAAATAAAAACTAAAGTTAAACTTACCAAATGCCATAGAGCTGAAGCCAAATTACTAGCTGCTTCAATCAAATCAACTTTTTTTAAAATCGCCTTATTTTCCTGTAGATACTGATCTAGGGGTCCTAAGCGAAAATACTCCAGAACTAACGAAACGTTACTTGATAATGTTATGCCATACAAACGGACAATGGCATTAGACTGAAGATAAGCATACTGACCAGCGAGTTCAAGAAATTCCTGGCAACATACCATGAAAATATTATTTTTTTAAACATGACAATAGTTACCTTCAAGTATTTGTCACACGATTCTTGTTTCAGTATTTTCATTGCAACTTCGATTTTTTTACCTTTTGTAATTTTCCACATGCTTCTGTACGTCATTGTAAGGCCTCTGGAACCCTCCTTTTTTTGACCTGGAAACACAAACAACCATTTTTATAAACAGAAATTTATTGCCATCTAGACTTTACAGTGCAATATTTAAAGTAGAGACATAAAAATAACAAAACTAAAAGGACAACGAAAACAGCAATAAAAATCAGAGCATACAACACATTATTCTCCGTCTGCAACCAACCGAACACTGGTTTCGTCATTTCGTCTTCCATCAAATTCGTATAAAAATTGGGCGCCTTTTTCACATTAACCCGTACATAATTTGTTACCCAAGAAAGTTTCAAGTCCTTCTGTTCAACAACACATTTCCAATCACCAGTGTGGGATGTATTCAAAGAATCGAAATGCTCAGAATTAACGGCCGCCAACATCGTAGTACCAAAATCCTTATAAACTTCACCATTCAAATACAACTTCAAACTTAAATCTGAGTAAATATACGCCAAAACAACTGCATTACACGGTATGACTAGTGATCTAGAGGCTCGAGTTTTTACGTTATAATCCTCAGACACAACAGCCAAGGTGATCACCTTTAAAACAATCCTTTTCCTGTTGATCCTGTACAACATGCAAACATAAACACCTGAATCTGTGACCTCTGCATTTCTGATAATCAAATCATCACCATCGAAAATTATACGATTCGCTTCGGGCGTGATGAAGATTCCGTTAAGTGTCCATTCATGATATGCATCGGGGGACTCTTCTGTGATCGCTTTTAACAAGTCGCGATCGTTCTCCAAAATAATCGACCGTCCCTCATCGATCACGAAACTAAACTGATGCGTTTGCAAGCTTTCTCTAATTTTTTCCAATGTGTTAGGGCTCACATCACCGCACGCAAAATCGTTACAAATCCCCGTCGACTTGTGGGACCCGGGACATAATTTCCCTAAAATATTCGGGGTGGGGTTGCTGCAGGTGCGAGTGCGAAAACCTTCACCACCCCCGCAACTCACTGTGCAATGCCACGGTGACCATCTCGACCATCCTCCATCTCTTGGAGGCCCATCTATATCCAAAGGTTCACAATTGACGCTCCAAACCACCCAGCCTCTATTTACCCCCAATGAAAACCAATAGAATAGCAGAGGTTTGGTGCTGTGATACGTGAGAATAGTCTTATTTTCTCTAATTACATTGAAATAACTCTCAGTAAAACTAATTTGAAAACTGGTCCATTTGTCGGTAACGAAGAGGTCGTCATTTAATGTTTTATTTAACACAAATCCTTCATCAAAGTAAATAGAAACTTCCTTTTTGAAAGAATCCATTGAAAGCACAAAGTTGTGTAAAATTCTAAGCAGGGCCATCATCGGAATTATAACGACACCTTGACCTCGAATCAACAAAGTAAAATTGCGATGAATCAGTTTTTCGGTCTGGGACCACAACCCTATCGGCATTGTTTTCGTGTATGTGTCAGTGGAAGCGTTTTCTGTGTGGCATTGATCGTTTTTGAAGAACAACCCGATGGGGTCGCCATCTACTGATCCAAAATTCACAAACGCCGGATCGAAAACTTTTTCATTTACGTATTCGAAAAAACTATTAGGCACCCCTTTAAAACCCAAAGAAATCTCCCCCGTTCGCATCACTAACCAAAAATCCGTCCACTTCCCTGGAGCTATCAGGTGGGGGAAAGTTTTCTCCTTTTTCAATTCGTTGTTGTGATAAAGCTCGATCTTGTCGTTATTTTTCGCGCCTATAACCAGCCGAATTCTGTCATCACCATGCATCGGGAATATGTCAAATTGCATGGCGTCGGAGTAATCTGGATCCCACTGCTTCAACGCGAATTCGAAACCGGTGATTTTCCATTGGGGTAAAATGTAAACTCTGCGCTCGAAAATTCTGTTCATTATGATTGTATTTTCTTCCGGTCGGTCGCAGTCGCGGACATTGCACAGGTCTTTGAGCACAGCAGGATCGGTGGTGTAACACCAGGGACCGGCCATATCTCTGGAAGGGTTCCGACAATAATTCTTAACGTCATCTAGTGAAATATCTGCGAACAGTGATATATTAATAAACTGGTGTTCTAAAGGGTGGACCGTAATATTGTCAAACCACGAATCGCATGTTCTGTTAGAACGCGTCAAGGCTAATGATCCCATATAATCATTTCCGGTGCCGGCCATCCTACAATCTTCCGATTTGCATTTTCTTATACGGCAGTAATTTTTTTCGATGCTTTTATCAGCGGCGAAGGTGTAGCAATAAGTACCCTTTTTTTCCTCCAGAGGATCTCGACAGTAATTCCACATTGCCAGAGTCTGATCAAGTGGAATATTATCTCGGACTTTGCTGGGTAAAAGTTTGGCACCGGACCATGGCAAACACGGCATTCCCAAATTAGTCACGTCTTGGGTCCCTTTATAATTATCTTCGTCCTTTTTCAAGACACATTCCGGGAGAAAAGCTGGAGGTGGTTTAGACACCTCTGGAGGTGCACAAAAGAAAGTCCAGTGTGCAACTGTATCCGAACTAGGGGAAAACCAACGCATTTTCCGGAATATGTTGTGACGTATCTCGAAAATCATATTTGTACCAACACTTTTCGTCCAGTAAAACTGCAGAGTGTCTGCAAAAAACGAAATCGAGAACTCGCGCCAACTCCAATAGTCCAATATTTCCGGCAACTCGATTTCTTTAACGATCACAATCGAATCAGCCTCACCACTAACCGTAACGCGTGACATCTGACTGGAGCGCTGGAGCACTAACTTAGTATTGGGATAATCAGAGGTTGGACTCGACACGAACAAAATATACACCGAATGGAAAGCTCTCAAATAAAACTGCAATTCCTGCCCAACTTCGTTACTTTTCAAGGGCCAGAATTGTTGGAACTGAGACGCAGTAGTTGTGTGGACGTCACACTCGAAATCGTCTCGGCAAAAGGGAAATGACCACAGCACATTGGTCCCTTGCGCTGAGTAAAAATTGAAAACATTTTTCTTATAGCCCAAGAGATTCTTTTTTGTTTTGTATTCGGCCAAGAAAATCGGTTTAATTTTGCCTTCTAGCGATAACGTGATGAAAGGTGATTCCCAAGATAACGTGAACATCGTGTATTCGGTAGATTTCAAAATTCCGTGAGTTTCTTCGTGTTCGGGTTTACTGTCGACGTTGCCGAAAGTCAAAGCGCTGGCCTTATTTGAAATGAGAATTTCGACACCTGTCCCCAAATTTTTCATTTCTTGTCCAGTTAAAGGTAAGGCCAACAATGCGAGAACTAATCTGGCGCTGGCATTCATGTAGGAGTCAGAATCCCACAGTTTCAAACCGAAATCGAATCTTCTGAGAGTGTTATTGAAATCTGTGTAGTGAGTGTAGTTTTGGGTGTTTTTTGTGAACACTTCACAATCAGGTTCGTGGCAAAACGGAATATCACAGTATTCCCGTTCGATTTCGTCTGTATCTTCATCTTCGACGAAACACCAAGGACCTCCGATGTCACCGTTTGGGTTCCGGCAATATTTTTTGGCTTTTGAAACGTCACCTTCGGGAAATTTTGTTTTTTTGAATTTGTCATAAGAAGTGTAAGTGCTTCCTTCTTTCACTTTATTTCGATCTTTATTCCACTTCAAACATTTCCTGTCTGAATTTAGGAATTACTAAATTTTAATTGCATCTAGATGTGGAATAATAAACCTGATATGCCCCTCCTATGTTTGCCAGAATATTCAATCCCAGGACCTGTTATTTTACAAGCACGAACCGAGCATAAAGGAATGCCACAAGTTTCATATTTAAGATCTAAGTTCATGGTGTAACACCACGGGCCATCTGGATCCTTCGTCGGATTTCTGCAATAATTCCTCGCTCTCTTCTTTGAGTATTCAGGAAACATGACGTCAACTATAGTATTAGAAATTGGATGGGGATTGTTCGAGGACCAAGACTGACACCTCACCCACGACTCTGTTTTACCAATGTCTCCATGATACTCCAATCCCAAATGACTTACTTTGCATGCAGATAAGTCGGTGATGTTATCAGATTCTTCATTTCCGTTTGTAAAACGGAAAAATACAAATAATACTAATCTGACAAACATTATTAAATCATGTGAAGTTGCCATGACGTCACAATGTTAAAACACCTGCAAATGTTGCAACTATCTTGACTGATTTTGTTTTTTTTTTGCGCTTCAGTTTCGTCAAAAATGGTTTAAAAATGTGCACAATGCCATTTAAGCAAGCTTACCTTTGTAGACTTGAAGATCTTTACAGTTAATACATAAAGGCGCTGTTGGCATAATTGAACTCAGAGCGGAGCTGTCTGTTAAGGAGTCTCCGGGAAGATTATCACTTTGACATAGAAGCAATGGTGATTTATCTGAAATCAGAAAATATAATAATTGAAGCCAATCAACGTCTTGAAATTACCGTATTCTGAGGGCGGCAAACACTCCTGTAAGAAAATGGCTCCATTTGGATCATTATAGGCAGCCATCAATTGCTGTATGCTTTTGTACCTCGTCACATCATCGTTAAATATAAATTCATCACCAGTTATGCGCTCCAGTTTGAATGTTTTTGGTTTCGAATTGCAGCTGTTAACAGAAAAGTTTAAATCACTTCTCAAACAACAAAGTAATTTCCCACCTGTCTTTTGTGCAGACATCAATGTAATAGTTGTTATATTTTACAGCACTTTCTCTTATTATAAAACACCCTGGTCGATTGCCACGCTTTTCTTCTAGTTTTGCATATGAAAATTCGCCTCTGGAAATAATTATGTTTCTTTTTTGTAAGAGATTTTCGATTAGTACATACCCAACAGGTCCATGGCATTTCATGGCATAGAGTCGTTGCAAAGAAGGTGTTGGCACATCTTTACAAATATTAAAAGTCCATTTGCAAGTGAGTCGATAATAACCATCTAAAAGACTGATAAAAGAAAACATTGAATAATTTGAACTAAACTTTAAATAGAATGGAATCCCATTTTTTCTGCTAATTTCAACAGTGCCGTCACCATCTCTTATTGAGATAAAGCCGAGTTCTTCGATGGTGCAAATTTGATGCCACAGCTAAAATCACAAGGAATAAAATTGTGGGAAATTCAAGGAGATATGTTTTACATCTTTCTTAGATTCAAAACAATACTTAATGCCTGGCGCAGTGGGATGATATGGAGTTATTTTAATAAAAATTGAACACACAGCCCCATCTTCATCTGTGACTGCTTTATATACTTCTGAAAGATATTCTGGTGCTATAATGTCTAGTTGTTTTAAGTATTCAGCCTTAACATATTTAGCATCGTGGACAGACTTTTGGAGCTTTCCTAAAGTTTCATGTATAGGTTTTTTGATGAAAAACGCATGTCTTTTTAAAACTTCTTTCGGGATATATTTTTTATACTCATTCTCGACGGTCTCTCTTGGTATATCTTTCTCAAGCATAACTCTGTACATATCAGTGATACCCAAACCAACCAACTCTCGACGGTATTTCTCATAAATAATATCAGGAATTTTATTCTCAAGGACATCGTTTCGGGCTTGATGAAAATAATAATCGTAAGCCTTCTCGTCGATTTTCCGTAACTTCACTATGTTTGGTATTTTGAAACGGATCCGTAAATCGAAACTGTTGTTTTTTTCAGTAAACTGGGCATTCGGTCGGAGGAAATTTGACTTGCCTGTGATCCGTAGACCAAACAGATGTCTTGCAATCGTTAAAATCCCAATCTGCTTGCAGACATAAATGCAGACATCTTCGGCTGTTGTTGCTGAATTATATGGTACAGGGACCACTTTATTATCAAGAACGGTGTTAATATTCAAATGCGGTTCCGACATTTTGTGGTTAAGTTGTTCCAAATGAGAAAAACCGCCGATTTGGGATATTGTTTACATGCATGAGGCTTAATAACAAACCTCGATTGATTAGCACTACACTAATAACAATTTTTATCAAAAATAAATACTTCAATAAACATTTCCTCGAACTAAAATCACAACAAATGATAATGGCTAACAGGTGAATTTACTATTAACACTAAATAGTTGGCAGAACTTGGTTAGCGCCAATTTCAAAATAAGTTGGTTTCTATAGTATGCCTATGGTTTCAAATTTAATAAAATCAAAAATATAAATAAAGCCGTTGAAAATGACTGCACTCAAGTTTAATAAAGTGGTAAGTCGCTTTATATCCATTTTACATTCTCACTAATCCCTGCAACAAGTTTTTGAAACTGGGCCATGAATGCGAAATGCTCGCTGATGAAGACGAAGTCGAAAAAAAGATACCGGGAAATAATTTTTGGAACAAAGTTAAACGGAAATGGGTGACAAGTATTCTGGTTCACGAGAAAATTTGTAAATCTTACGCCATTCATTTGAGGAGTCATGGTGCCATAGAAAGGGAAAAACAAAGACATCTTCGATTCCATATTTCCAGCATCCATCCTTTTAGCAGTATGAGGTGAGTTTTGTATTTATTAGAATTTTGAAAATTCAGGATCAACTGTAGGATTTGGTGGGAAGTATTTATGGCTGTCATCTGTTTGATTCAGTTAATCTTGGTACCATTAGATGTGGGTTTTTTTATGTTTTCCAATACCGTCCCGTTCTTCAGTTCCACTGCTTTCATCGTAATAAGGACTCTCACGGATCTGATATGTTGTGCGGACATTGGTATTAATTCTATAACGGGATATTACGACGAATCCAAGAAAGAAATTGTTCTTCAGCACAATCAAATACTGAAGTACCTTTTCCCCATAATCATTTAAATTGACTGTCCATTTGATCCTCGACGAAATTTTTGCAGACACTACTTTAAAACCAAGTTTGTGATCGACCTGCTCTCAGCTATACCAACACATTTGGACTTGTTTGCAGACTTCCGAAAGAACAGTCAATTGCTTACAGCTTTGACCATTTTTCAGGGAATCTCCTTGTTGAAGTACGCCCGTTTTTTTACCTTTACTACACTAGCGATGAAACTATCCAATGTAAAAGTATCCTCTTCCGGTTTCAGTGTTTTAATCAGATATGTTACAGATATTCAATGTTGACTTTTATGTTCGCCATGGAGTTCTTATGGTGTTCACTATGTTGCTATTTTGGCATATACTTTCTTGTACGCAACTATTCGGTTATGTAATATTCTACGATAGAAAAAACATGTAAGACGTCAAAGATGTCGTGTTTACTTCTAACGATACTTTCCAGTGCGACATACAAAAATACGACCGCTTTCATGGCAATTTCGCGCTGTCTTTACGACGGGGCCCTTTTGATTTACACTGCATCTTATGGAGTGGAGGAGCCAGAAAATAATTTTGAATATTTGATGACCACTTTGTTATGGTTCCTGTCCAAATTCGTCCAAATCTACCTCCTAGGTTTGTTGGAAGTCACATTTTTTCACAATTCATAAAATCGTTGCAGCGCGAGTCATCGAGTTCTTGCGAGCCAAAACATCGCCGAAGATGAAGTACTCGCAAATGGTGAAACAACTCGTCGAATTTATGCGCCATAAGCAACTCCCGATGTACACCCAAAAGCGGATTTTGACTTATTACGAATTTCATTTCCAAAAGAGTTACTTCAGAGAGAACGAAATTTACGCTACGATTTCTGGACAGTTGCGGCAGGAAATCGTGATGCAGACTTGCAGACAACTGGTCGAAAACGTGGCGTTTTTCCGAGATCTCCCTCTGAATCTGCTGATACGTATCGTGTCTTGTTTGCATTCTGAAATCTATTTAACTAATGATGTTGTGGTTAAAGCTGCTTCTCCAGGCCACTGCATGTATTTCATATCAACCGGAACTGTCGCGGTGTACACGGTTTCCGGAAAAGAAGTGTGCCACTTGGAAGACGGCGCGCATTTTGGAGAGATTGCCTTAGTGAATCAAGATTCGCTAAGAGTGGCTTCGGTCATTGCTGTTGAAATCTGCGAGTTATACAGACTAGATAGGAAGGATTTCGTTAAAGCCATCCACCCGTATCCGGATTTACTAGAGAAGATCCAGAAAATTGCAGCTGACAGAATGGAGAAAACCAATCTGTTGGAAGAACAATACAAGCGGGATCTGGCTGTAAAACGTTTATATTAACTTGTTTTATAAATAATCGAGTTCCAATAAAATTGTTATTATTTTACAACTTATTTACACAACAAAATTACAATTATTATTATTATTATTATATAAATATTATCACCATATAAGCTAACCAGGTTTATGAAACAGCTTTAAAAAGCAACTAATACCATTCTGTTTTATCCACTAATAATTCATTATCACTGGTAGAATCACTTAAAAATTTACTAAACAGCTAAAATCAAACATTCCTCCCACGTAATTGCTTTTGTAATATAAAACGGATCTCTTTTAACTTAACGAGCTAGTTGAATGATCAAAGCAGCACACATTTCGAAAAATTCCATTGTATAATGCCCTTTTGTTTTTGTGTTTAAAATGTTATTACCAGACTGGACAGGAGTTGCCACTGACCCCAATATGGAAGTTTGCAAATTTGATTCAGAATCTTCGTTCACCAGACTTTTGAAGTCTAGAAGGTAACTTTTGTAGTCCACCTGCAAATAAATAAAAAAATACTGTATTTTTGTAGGACAAAAAAATTCTATCGTACGTATTCAGGTTGTCAAACTGAGATCATTTTCAAAGAAACTGCAAGCAATTTTCAGTTTCTCAGTTTAAAAAGTGCAGAAACTAACAGGTGTAGCCGAATTCGTTAAAGCTCGGTGTATGTATGTGCATACAGAGCGTTCTAAGTTAAGAGTCCCTTTAGGTAACTTCTGAACTATTTGATATAGAATAACATAAATTGGATTTTCTTCTTCCAAATATTTGACTTTTACTGAATCTGTCCACCTAAAATTTCTGGTCACTTCATTAAAATGAGAATTTTGAAAAAGTTTTTTTTTTTGTAAATTTGTATAAAAGCATCGTCTCATAAAACCATGGTTTAAAAAAATTAAAAATGAAATTATACAAAAAA
>QDEB01050808.1:0-11454 GCA_004193795.1 Asbolus verrucosus | reverse complement strand
TGAAATTATGAATAACCAAAGTCAAGCCAACTGACATGACGTTTTCGTGTGCTCCAAATACTGTCCAAAATGTGTAAGTAGTATGATTTTATTTATCACAATGTAATTTTAAATACATTGAAATGATTAAATAGATGCAAAAAAAAGTTATCGCAATAATAATAATAATAATAATAATAATAATACCTGAATTATTTAAACAATATCAATAGCATGTATTAGCCATTACAAATGTAAACAAAGGATTTTTTGCCAATAACTTTGTGTTTCGTTAACTTATAAGTGGACGATAACAAGTTGTGACGTTACACACAGGGAGACAAATTACCTATAATTCCCAAAACTACTGTGATGTCTAGACACCAAAAGTTGTCATTTGAAAAATATTTAGGTTATACATATTTTTTGAAATTACTATCGTACTGACATGAACAATAAAAGAAGAGTATTTTTTTATCACAGAATGGCAAGCAGAAAACAGTTTGAAAAGTGTAAAAAAAAAAGAATCCAACAAATAAATTTTACGTGATAAGTTCCGTGCGATTTTCAAAAATGATAACCACGAAGACACATTGAAGTGTTTCGATTTTTTTGCACAAATCAAATCGTGTTAAAAGATGTTAACAACTTTTACTTCAAAAATTTTGGAATCCTTAATCCAATCTATAATCTAATCTTTACACAGAGCAATGAACTATTTTTTAAACATTTTTCGGTTATTGTGGTATGATCCATGATCAATACACATGTCTTCGAATTAAAAGCACCGATTTTGATAAATAATTCTATAAATAGACAATTCTAAAATCTTTTATCTGATAACATTAAGATGATGGAGCGTCTGAACAAACCGGCTACATAATTTTTTTTTTTCAAAAAGTGCTTAACATATAGAGATTTGATAGTTTTTCAGAAAATTTCGTAAATTTTATTTTTAATTCCAAAATTTTTGGAACTGCTTTTTTTCTTTTTAATTGATATCAACGCGACTATTAAAACTTGACAATTGTTAAATGGGCTGCTTAATTATTTTGTATTTAATGGCTGCCAAATATTGTTCCTGAAATTACAAATATAGCGTAGGTTCTAACACGAATGTCTGCTTTACCATCATGTAAAATTTAATAGTCCTTTAACATTCAGCCGAATTCCTTTGCAGCTTTCGGCACATGTCGGAAGATATCAGTTTCGAACACACAAGCAGGAATAATGGGATCTTTTTAATTATCGACCTCATTTTTAATTTCGACCTAGGAATAAATAATCGTATCATACACAGGCATTTAAATACGTTTAAATCCGGTTTTTAAATGACGCAACAATAAGCACTAATCCAGTACTGAAAACTTTCCAAAAACTAAATATTCCTAAATCGTGACCCATTTCCAAAATGAACACGGCGGCGTTATCTGCCCGATTATCGCTTATCTCTCCAGAAGTGTATTTGGAGGTTCATAACTGACGCGAAAATAAACGTGAATTTTCGAAAGGAAAAAAATCTCGTCTAAAATTTCATCAAATGCACCACCCGAAACGATCGAAATCAAAACGGTAAAAAAAAATGAGCGCTCGATGGCCTTGCCCGCTCACGTTGCTGCGTGGACACCTTGCCCCGAACCGAAATGTCTTAATTATGGGTTTCGAGCAGTTTATTGGCGGACCAGTTGCAGTTAACTGTTTATTGCCACACAAAGAGCGAATTCGGAACCTTTACCGTGCGTTTGTGGCGTAAAATAAAAGTGACACCTCTTGTAAATGATTAAATTGAAACCTTTCTAATTCTGCTGTTTTAATCTATCTATCCATAACAAACGTGCGGAGTTAGTATGTATAACATGACAATATATGCACAAAGCTGTTAATAGATGTCCCAAATGACAAAAGCAAATATCAAGCGTCGATGTCCAAACGGATGACAGAATAATGATAATGATGACATAATTGTGTACAATGTTAGTTTTTTCACCTCAAACAAAAGAAATAAACACGTGCTCGTTAGCTTTTCGCTTGCCCCCCTTGTTGGGAGATTTTTCCTTTTCTGAAAGAAAAAATCTCGACTACATTTAACAACATTATCGACTTACATCCTGCTGGTCTAGGATGCGCGAGTTGACGTTCTGTATGGGGTAGATACCCATGGATAGGGTACGAGGACCTGGTGAGTGTGCTCCCTTTATTAGCAGCAGAAAACAACCAACAACACGATAACACAACTACTCTATCGTTAGCAGGGTTAGAAATAACAACATACACACACACATGGACGCAACTGTTATTTTTATTGGCGAGTTTAACCCTCATTGAAAAACTCAAACGGGGTCGGTTAGAAACAATCAGGAAAAAGAACAGAACAAGAAAAACGGAAAATTAATTTTAATTGTGCAAACATGCTGAAGATCCTCCACGTCGAAAACTATTTATTTTCCTGCCCGAGTGTTTGCATGACGTTTTTTATGTTCATTGTTCGGCTTTAGAACTATTTACGGACGCTCATTTAAGCCTAAAATGTCTGGAGCGCAAACAACTTCGTAAAATGTTTATTTATAATCGGGCTTCAAGGTCATGAAAATTCGTCAAAAATGCACGGTCCACCTGCCAAAATATCAATGACGTCAAATTTTCAGCTTGCATTAGAAAAAAACACCGATCACGCCCACATCCAATAAATATGTGTAAATAATATGTGACACAACAAGCTCAAAGCCTTGTAATTATGAAAAATAAAAAAACAAGAGTTTTATACAGAATTAAAAAACGTCGTCTGGCAGAATTTGACTGTCACCAAATAACCTTAGAAAAAAGACTGATCAGTCAAGTTTGATTTATAAGAAGCATAACAAATGTTTATTTTAATTATTGTTAATTTTATTACAAGCAATTATTTTTATTTCATTACAGTCTGCAGCTGTTCTTTGTAAACTGCATTGAAAAATCGTATCTGGCTACATTTTTGTAATTATGTCAACAGTACCTACAACTTAGCCATATTTCTTTTTTTTTGAACGCCCCATGTATTTAAATTATTGTAATCATTCCAATAGCGTAATCATTTTTACTAGTTGAACTAGTTTATTAATAACATCGTACTATGAAAATCAATCGTGAAATGAGTCGGAATTATACTTCAAGAATGATGTAAGCTTATTTCAAAATTATAAACGTACTTTATCGTGTGAAGCTGGCTGCAAGTCCATACAGTCTGTACAGACAGCACAACTTTGTTCACACTACTAAATGCACGCACTAACGTTTTGAAATTTAGTTAAGTTAAAATTAAATAAACTTTCAAAATGCAAAAAAAAAAATTAACTGTCCCTTTACTTATATCTTTGAAAGGAAAGTAATTCCAAAAATTCAAATTTAAAAAAAATGGACAAAATTCATAAACAATTAAAGTAGGCCAAGCAAAGCTGAAAAAAAAACTTTAGAACTTTAAAAGTAGGATTATGATCCCGGGATAAATTGCAAAAGACTCGGTGTAAAAGTTATGGGAAATTTAATTAAAATTCTCGAAGAGTGGAAGAGATTCAAGGAAATTCGAGGATATCAAAAAAAAAGATTAAAAAATCTAAATAAATCCATAATCAACAAAATGTCCCTAAGTAGTGTGTGGTGAAAAAATATGAAGTGCTAAGAGAGTCAACTTTAGCTTTTCTGAGTTCATTTGGATCTGTTTGGATTCTTCTGTATATGTCAGTATCTCTTATACTCTTCTTTGATGCCTCAATTTTTGTTTTTGAATATTCACATTCTTCTCTTTTTTGGATTTCTCGAATCGACTAAATATCTTTTCATCTTTCGGATTTTTTGAAACTTTCCATAACTCGCATACCAAATTTAGAAGAAAAATCGAAATTTTTCAAAAAAAAAAAATTAATAAATCTCAAAAAAACTAGAGAAAATGGCATTATATCAGGAAATTCGATTAATACAGAGGTTTAAAAACATTTTAAGTAAATCTAATGAACATCAACAAGATTTCTGAAAAATTTGATTCTGAGAGCGCCAAAATTATTTTCACTGGAAGCAAGTGGAGCACGTTTTAAAATTTAGTGGGATCAATTTTCAATTGGAAAAAAGTAAAGTTCTCGATTTTTTCAAATAAAACATTACATATAAGACTCACGTTCTCACTTTTAAACACTTGAAGTATAATTCACCGTCCAGTGACAACTACACTTCGATATCAAGCCATAATCTGATTTTTATAGACAGTTCAAGAGTTTAATCCAATGAAAATATTTTTATTTTCTATTATTTATTGTATCTTTTATAACATAACATACAAAAAAGAAATTAAGTTCATGAAGGGGCACATCAGTAGCGTATAAAATGCTAATATTTGTTGAAATATGTTAAAATAAGTTTTTATAAATTATAATGACAGAAAATCGAAAATTAAAACTGTGGGCAGGATTTTTTTGTAATTTCATGACCTTAAAACCTGGTCACCAGATTAATATATGCATCGTCAACATGCAAATTTTCGAAAATACTCGACCGCGCCTCGTTAATACCTCTTTCCAGCACAACAAAAGCGACACAAATCGGAAGCACAAAAGAAAAAAAAACTGAAAAAAAAAGACACTGTGTTCAGAGATAACAATGAATATGGGCGTGAAAATCATTTTAGTCATTAGTGGAATTAGTGCGATGATTTCTTGAATTCGCCGAATGGTTCTGTTATAAATATCGACAATATGGCAATCTCAGCCGGGAAGCAAATCAAAAACATACGCATTCTTTTTCGGCAATCAAAATGTTATTTATACACACGCACTTAAGTCGGGATTGATTCCGACACGCCCACAATTAATAATAACAACCCGAATCACATGTGAAATGTGTGTGTGCGTCCTGTTTACACGAAAAATTGTAATGTTTAACGTGCAATAAACATCGCAATGGACGGCTGAGATCGCCATCGGCACGATGACATGGAACATGTAACAAGACAAAGATGTTCTGCATACTTATTTAAAATCTAATAATACAATACCATTTCATTGTACATCTCTTCGGACATTCTCTGAAATGCAAAGTAATGTCTCTACACTGTGCTGTACTAATTAATAATATTAAAAACATTATAAATAAGTTAAAAAATTGCGCCACAAGCGATTGACATTCAGCACCGAGTGTCAATCACTCGTGTTGGGTGTTTTCTTTTTTTAAATCGTTCACAGATCAATCGTTATTTGCTGCAGGCAATTTAAATTATTAGTAACTATTCCGAAAATAACTGAGATCCTTTAACTATTAATAAAATGATTGTTTTTAATGGCTAAAGGATATTGGTTTGTCGTTGCATAAGTTTTATTAACGCGAAAATGTCAATAAGATATTAAAATTGTGGTAATTTTAGGTACCGAATGTAAGTCGTAGCGTGCTCGCTCGATTTAAAACATGTTTCATTGCCGTAAATCATACGACTCCAAGGATTTTTCACTTTTCGTGTTGCTATCAGAAAAAAAAAACTATTTTTAACTCGAAAAACATCTAATTCATTCTAAAATATTGATTAAATGATTAAAAAAAAAATTACTTCTACGTTTCTTTAATCCCCAACTACATATTTATTCTGCGTAATACAATATATATCAGAATATGAGAATAATATAATATACATATAAAATATTGTTTTTAGAAAATCTGTACGAAAAGACCCGAGAAAATTGGTTCAGTAAGAATTAATAAAAATTAATCTGCTTTCAAAATAGTTTCGGTTTTTTTCCTTATAAGGTAAATAATTGAAAATAAATCAATATTAATTTTTTCATAAAACTTCTATTAACAATACTTATTAACTTTGAAATTTTTTTAATCGAAAAATTATGTTATTTGAAATCAAACCCTGTGGGTCACTTTTAAGAGATCAATTTACTTAATTTTCTTTTTAACTTACGTTATTTTTGATATAAAACAAGAAGACTTACATTGAAAAAAGTGTTGTAATCATTGGATTTCTCTGGAATGGTTTTTCAAAGTTTGGATCAGCGGTGTACAACAATACCAATAGGTTTAGTGCAAAGTTAACTCAAAGAAATAGTTTTAGAAATATGTGAAATTAATGAAACTATCGTGTTTAGTAGAATTATTTTGGATATCTTGAACCTATTTTGGTTTAAAACAGCAATTGGCAAATTCATTTGTAGTAACTTGGAATTCTTGGAATTCGAAATAATTAGAACTGCAATGACAAAACTGAAAAAATAACTTGGGAACTTGTTCTAAAACTTATTTTTACAGTTTGTCATAAAATGCTGTTTGACTTTCGGCTTGTTTTTTTTTTTTTTTTNNGAATTGACGCTGGAATTACTTGAAAATACAGTCTAAATTAATTTCAAATTATCACAATTATTCTAATTCCAATTTAAATTGATATAATTATCCTCACATTAAGGAAAATTTAAACTAATTTAAATTATTTTTGCAGTCACAAATTTAGCATTAAAATACTGGAAAATACTTGAATAGATCCAAAAAATCCTTTAAATATCAAATTATGAGATCTGTTCTATAAATGACCGCCATGCCGTTTTATTTTTTAATCTCCGTCTCATTCATTAAATCCCTTACAAGTTTATCTACCTATAGATTATCCTAAAAAAGGTATCAATACGTTGAAATTGGAATAACGTAGGGATCATTTAAAACTTTCGAAAATGTTCTAATTTTTTTGAACATGACTTACATTTCCCACTACTATCTTGGATGACATCAACTTGCTATTACCACCATTATTATCACCTATTCTACAAACTTGACCTCATAAATAACCCATTCTATGAATTTTCTAATTTAGTTTTTAAATTTCATGGTCAATTTCGCATAAATCAAAATATCACTTTCCTGATCACCCGAAAAAGACCTCAACTTTTTTTTTGAAGTTGACACATTCGTTTGCATAATTTTTAAAAAACTAGACCACGTATGACAAATCTATCCTTGAATAACACAAAAATCAGCATAATCGAAGTTGAGGACACTTCCGATTGAACCTGAAGTTCCATATGTGTAAAAAATTTGGAAAAACAATGAAGGAAAGGAACAGCTAGAGATAATGCAAGTTCGTTGACACTAGATGAAAACCCGTACCTATAAAAATTGGCCGCCTTCAACTTTTATCATAAATCAAAAACAAAGGAAACAACTTTCATGGCCGAATTAATAACAAGTTTTTCAATCAATAAACTCGTCGAAAAAAAAATTACCAGCGGAAACACAATCAACATCCAATTCGGCCAACAAAATAATTTACTGCTGTAAATTCGAAAACATCAAATCAGCATGTTGCTAACATGGAAATCCATATTCAAACAGCATTTTTATCGAATTACTCGATTATAAATTTAGATTTTATTCAAATGATGCAGAGGTGAATAATATCGTAATGAATGCACGCTCTTAGCTACTTTTTATAGATTTTTGTTTCCGACACCAAAGTCACAAAGCGAGCACGCTTTAACGAACACTCAGTATAGCAAATTGCAAACATCTACATTTCCTCTACTGGCTACATTAAAAACTGACAACTAGGTGTTAATTTGGTGTTAAAAATTACAAATTTCAACAGGATGCACATGAGCATATAATATTTAACAAAAAATACTAAAACAAAAAGAAAAGATATATACAAAAGACCATTACCATTGGAGTTAATGGCAAAAAAAAACAAACACCATAAAAAGCAAAAAATGATACAGTTAAAAAAAAAACTAAAATCAAAGAGGGGGTATTTACGCTAACAGTATTATTCCGTCAAATTCCTATTTTATGTATAGTATATCTGAGATTTCGAGCCAAGAAGTGAACTTACCTCTCTGATGGTGAGCGTATGAGAAACCATCTGTATGTTGTTTTGGCTCTGGCTATTGGGAAGATTTTCGCTGGACCTGGACCGTACCAATTGTCGCGATCCATTTATCACATTTTTGCTCTTCAAAACCATCTCCGTCCGGATGAACACCCTCGATATGTAAGCGGAACTCAACCCTCTGATGCCGAACGCGGCTTTCAACACTTTCTGGGGCGTGACGGGCATCTCTTTGCAGAACTTGTTCAACGCCGAATCGATGCCGTTCTTCTGGATCTCCATCAGCCATTCGGACGACGGCGACGACGAAGATTTGTGGAAAAGGATCAGAGTGGCCATTACCGTCCTGTAGAGGACCTGGAGAAGAACGCGAGACGGTAAAGCACGTGCAGAGTTATTGATAAAGAACGGAATTTATGCAAAAATACGCATACATATTGACATTTACATAATTGAACTTGAATACTTTTTTCATACTTCAATTACTTTAAACATATTTTAGCATATCTGGCGATTTTTGAAAAATCTTCCAATTTCGAAGGCTGATGTTATATCTTAAAAACTAAAATTTTAGGTTTCCCATTTTAGTTTCAGTTCAATATAATTCAGTACATCATAATTAATGTACATCTTTTATTAGTCAGCGTAAATTTCAAAATTTTTCTTGCATGCTTTTAAAAATTTTAGCGGACATAACCCCGCTCTCTAATAATACCGAAAATTCCAACTGTTTTTTTTTCCCAAGCGAAACCTCGTGTTCACATGCTAAGATATGAAGTATCGAATTTTTCTGTGTACGTCAATTTTTACTCGAACGTAAATTAATAATACAACTGTCAATCATTATCTCATTATGATTGATTATATTTTTAAAATCACAGTGGCAAACTCCACGACGATAACAGCGATAATAAGCGCGATAAAGCTGGAATGTCGCCGTGCGAAAAAAATCTCGGGGGGCTTGTCATCGATCATAAAATATTTTAAAAGACTGTAAAAAAATCAGCTGTGACTAGTAAACACAACAGTATTTTCCTGCTGTAAACGGCGGGTTCGCGTGCCAAAAAGAAATTTTCACTTGGCAACTGTCGCCATCCATCTCGTCCGGGACGTATTAATACACCTCCGGGATTATTATTAGAAAAATCGCCGAGAATAGCTTCGGAGGGCCGCAAGAGCGACGCTCACCTTGATGCCCTCGTGAAGGAAACAGTCCATCACCCTGACCAGGTGCTGGAAAGGAAGCCCCTGGAAGATCCACCAGATCCAGTCCATGTAGATGCGCTCAGCCCTCGAGCTGTTACAGTGCCTCTGGAGATGGACCGCGGCGCCTTTCTGAAAATCGATACGTTAATTATTGCGAAATTTCGAACATGATCTAATGTAAACATAATGGTGAATTCGACGATAATTTACTGTTTATCAACGAAACGGATTCGGACGATCCATGTGCTAATTGCTATCGTGCATCCTTATCTTCTCTCTAAAATATCAACAAAAACAACAACGGACGCTTAGTCTGAACAGATTAAATTACGTATGTATGTTTAGAAAAATAAATAATCTTGCTGGCAAAACGATATAACATAAACACAAAGCAATAATAATAATAAATAAAACAGTATTTTCATTCGGCTCAAATTACTGAAATTACCGTTGCAAAAAATATTCTTTAAATATAACCAAAAATAAGGTCCGATAATTTGAACAATTTTGTACTGTACGCGATATTACCGCCATTTTACAATTCGTCAATTTGAAACAAATCGCTTAAACTGGTTTAAACCCGACAGTGTAAACACAGAGAATTTGTTAATGTTTCAAGGGTGATATCACAACATCTTGTGATTTTATCGATGAGTTTTTGTTTTCTACGAAAAGTCGAGCACAAGTTCAAAGTTTATCCAAAATTACTCACAAGGTCGAATGTAAAGATGTAAAAAAATAGAGTGCATTAGACAGACATTTTTTATATTTTTCATTTGTGGTTAGTGATATAAATTTTTTTTGTTGTTTTATTGTTGTCACAGGTAATAACCTAAGACTCCATTTAAAAAACTAGTGAGCACAGTAAAGAAATGACTTCTTTCTTTTTATGCAAAAATTAGTGTCGCAACAAAATATTTTTCATTTTTTAAATTTAATTTAATAAATAAAACTATTTGAGATATAGACAATGAAAGTTTATTGACTTATGTAATTGAGACGCCACATGTAGACTAATCAACAAATCGATTCGATTTCAAGAATATATCTAATCGCGACAGATAAAACAGAAGATGAAGTAAAAATGTTTAGCAATGTTAAAGTGAACACAATATAAGGGAAATCTAATAGACGTTTCTAAATTTAATATTGAAGGTAAATATTTAATGCTGTCTACGCTAAATTTATAGACCGAAAGAGCTCTTCCAAATTAAAGTGTTGCCTGCTTAGAAAAAAAAAAAAAAAGAAAAATAAACACCTTCAATTTAAAACAAAATTTAATTGTTGCAATTCAAAAGGCGATATTATACTCATGTCATATGCTCAGAAAATTTCTTAACGTGGATTACGCATTGAACACCCACCACCACCCGGCACAGCCATCAGNNCGCCGTCTTGCACTATAATTATCATTTTGACGTAGTTCAGCACTAGTGTTCAATGTGTGATCTATGTTTAGAAATTTTGTGACCACATGACATGAGCATAATAATATCGCCTTTTCAATTTCAATAATTAGATTTTCATTTAAATTTAATCTGTTTATATAATGAATTAGAGGATTTGGTTGCAATACCCTTAGATGAAATAACTAAGGGCAAAATTAAATTTTTTTCATGATTCCATATATTTTTAATTGAAACAGAAAGTTGTAAATATTTATCAGTTTTTGTGTTGTAGATCTGTAAGAGGTTGTATGAATTTAGCACAGATATATCTAAGAGACATACCTGTCGGTTCTGTCTATCAAATACAATGATATCAGGCTTGTTGGGGATGATAAATGTATCGATTAAAACAGTTCCGTACCAATACAGTTTATACTTACAGTTTTCCAAATAACTATTTGGTGTTTTTATAGTGCGGTTTATTATCTTGTATTAAATTATATTTTAAAACTAGTTGATGAATAATTTTGGCGAACCGATCATGTCTTTTTTTGTATTGTATTCGGGTTATGCCAAAACAGAACTGTTCAACTATCTCTGATCTTGCCTTACAAATCCTACATCTATCATCAGTAACTGAGTTGTCTTTAATTGTATACTTCTTGTAATTTCTGGTATTAATCACTCTGTCTTGAATAGCAAATATAAATCCTTCGGTTTCCGGATGTATACTGGATCTTTTTAACCAAACATGTGAAGCTTTAACATCAATTTCTGGTTGTTCGAGTTCATGAAAAAATCTTCCATGTAGAGATTTTTCTTTTATATTTGCGGGTATGTCCAAAACATCAATTTTCAGAGGATTCGACACCATAAAATTACTTAAATTTAAAGAGGTATAATTCTTATCAACTGAAGACATCGCTCTAAAAAGAGTATTGTCTTGGTCTCTATCGAGAAAATATTTTTTTAATATGAAGATCTGATTGTGAAGCAAAATTTCCAAGTTTAATAGACCTCTGCCACCATTTTCTCGAGATAAAG
>QDEB01050715.1:0-16559 GCA_004193795.1 Asbolus verrucosus | reverse complement strand
ACAATTTATTTGACAATAACGCGTCCTCCAATGAAAGTGTTTCCGCACAAGACAAAAAATACTCTTAAACGCAGGGCTCTTTCTTTCGTTTTTTTTTCTGTTTCCAACATCATTAACAGATAATTAAGCATTTTATTTCAAGGTTGTTATTTTTTCTCTCTCGACATTAAAAAAAACAAATATTTTTGAAGAAATACATGATCAGATTGAAGAGAACGCAAAAAACAGCCCTCGCTATTTATTTTCCCCTTTGTCATATAAAAAATTCGTGGGCCGTCTCCATATGATTCATGATATTAATTTCACATTGTGTCATTTTATCATCATTTTTTTAGTTACTTTTATGCGTTAAAATTCATTTTTGTGCAACCGGAGGCGAAGTGACAATTTCGCGTACGCCATACAGGCCGCGAAATCCAATTTCGCAACCGTTGTCTTAACGACGGCCATTAAACTAAATATCACTTATATACATATTTTGACACATGAAAATGGACAGTATTGCCTCTTCGATTTTTCTGATATTAACTGAGACACTGTAGAATTGGCAGGAATTTTTAGTTCCGGGGGAGTTCCAGATATCGCAATATCACAATCACTTTCAGGAGACTCAAACATTTTACTTTTATTTTTTGCACAATTTTTTTTCTTATTTATCTCATTTCTAAGGTAACATGAAAACCGTCTTTCTANNTGTGTACACCTTGGCCACGAAATCCTATAATGTCCTCGAGATTGTCCTGCCTCGGCCGCGCGCGGCCTCGGCGGTCAATTTTTCTCTCGATACGTTAAAGAAAGATTTCGCGGCCTTGGTATACAAATAACTATTAAAACATTTTTCAAAAATTTTCCTCAAAAGTTACCGAGCGACCTCAAAAATAGAAGAGTTATTTTGACATCTCAGGTTATTGTCATGAATCACTCAATTTATGCATAGGTCCTAGATATGTACTTGACGTAATTATTTTAATAATTTTTGTATGAAACAAATTTTTCGTTAGAATTTCTACATTTGACATTCCAAAATTTGTAAGACAGTAGTTTTTTTTTCCTTATAACGAAACACACCCGGGGACTATTGAGAATATAAATTATTAAATTTAAAATTGAAGTTTTGAAGTAAATAAGTAATATTCTGTGAGAAATACATTTTTATCACCAGCAAAAAATTGAAAATATTAATCGTAAGCGGAAATTTCCACAATAAATTTTAATTTCCGTATACTCTAAAGTTTCGCACTCGCTATATATTATCTATCGAATTTAATATTATTACTCATGCACCATTTTGAATTTGTGTTCTTTAAAGGNNTTGGATCATCTTTCTACTGCTTTAAATAGTGACGATAATGCTTATAAAAATAATAAGTTTATAGTTCATTGTATTCAACATAACTCTTGCAACCAAAAATATAAGAATGTCCAATGATTGTTAATAAACAATTTAAATTTTAATTTCGTTTGCAGATTGTGACTTTGTAAATATACAGGTGGTCTTGATATAACGTACCAAAAAAATGTAGTAAAAGGTGATGTGTAGAACTCATACTCAAAAAAATTTTCTAGTGAGTCTTTTTGTTTTCGAGATATAAAAAATTAAAAAATTCGACAAAATTTGCTGCTGAGTTATTCGTAATTAAAAAGATAATTCTACTTGTTTGGTAACAATAATGACAGTTAAATTGACTTGATGATACCAGGATTGCAATTTCTTTAGCAACGACATCTGTAACAACTGGGACATTTGTTAAATTTTATTTAAAATTTGTGAATTGAGAGCCACAACTAACGAAATTTACGATACAAGACTATTTATGGCGATATGCATTTGCTCTATGGCGCAGCACATGGTAATGCAAGAGCTGTTGTCCGACTATACGGTGAGCGTCGTTTTTCTGAAAGACCCCTTCCGTCCCGGCGTACTTTTAGGGAGCTACATCTGCGTTTGTGTGAGACTGGTTCTGTGGTACCCAAAATGCATGATCGTGATCGTCACCGCCCGGACTTTGTGATTGATGCTGAACCACCCTGAAAATTGGTACCGGTGTACTCAACTGTGTATAAATGCAACCGAAAGGCACATTGAACATTTATAACAAATCGATTGTTTTAACCCAAGTTAATTTTTTCAATAAACACTGGTTAGTGGTTACTTTTTTAATAAAAATGTCCTTAATTTAATTTAATTTGACAGATTTGTCACAAACAGTTTAGGTGTGGTTGTCATCCTAACAAAAACTAACAATTAATTCCAGTCGATATCAGTGGCGTCAAATAAACAGAGGTTCGATAGAGGTTAATTTATCTCCATCATTTTGGAACTAATAAAAAGGGATTTGTGGGACTTGTTGGATCCTCCTGATGTCTTTTTGGCACGTTATATTAAGACCACCTGTATATCGATTGACCCCGATAGCCCTTGACGTTTGTTATACCCTGCATTATAAACTAGTTTATAATCAATCTATGGAGGAAGTTAATGTCATTTATTTAATTTTTTTATTAGAATTTAATTTTGCGTAACAATAATAAAAAAAATCAACGCATTAATTATTTTTGACAATTTTTACTCGAAAATGTTCTGCTTATCAAATATGAAAAAGGTGATATAACCTCAATGAAATTCAGATTAAAAAAGATCTTCATTTTAAAATGGTATTTCAATAACGAACTAATCAAAAAATATGTGTTACCCAAAATTCTATCAGTTTTCTTTTTTTTCTTTATCATGTTTTAATAGACTGGACTCATCAGAATCTAATAAACATTAATTATCACGAAATGAAATCATGAATATGTAAAAATTTAATTTGATGCAAGTTTCTTCCTTTCCAGTTGTACATATTTTATAAATTTCATATATTTGATACCATTTAATGCACACGTTCACATGCACGTACCTATATGTAGGTATATATGTGGTTAACGTTGTGGTGTGGAAATACATATAATTTTATTGTTGCATTTTGTGGGTGAACTTTTACCAGATATGAGTTAATATAGCAGATTGAAATAAGCATCAGCATTTTCACAAAATTTCATGCTGAATATTAGTTGTTTGCTTAAAAAATTGTACAAAATTTTAACAAACAAATTCGAAAGCGAACAGAGAAAGGAACACGAATTTTCATTCAGGTTTGTTTGCTGTACAAGTGCGTCCATGACTGGAGGCTCTTTGTAAAGTGCCCGAGCACATTATTTACCTTGCCATATCAATTTACTGGGGATGGTCTTTATATTTGCCAACAAGAAAGAATGGTTTAGTCTCGAACAGGGTGCTACGAAACTTCCGGCGGCCAAGTTGGGGTGGGCTCCCTGCCGTTTCCGGCCCGAACCTACCCTTAGGTTCTACACCGTTTTAACATCCCGAAAATAACTCGATCGATCCCCATTTACTGATCTCCTCGAGAGAACGAAATTTCTAAATTTCTACTCTTCGAATCTAAGAATTGTAGTCTTTGCACGGAGGATGTTGGGTTAGGTTGTCTCCTCGTTTTAAAGAATCGTTGTAACTGTGCATTCGACAAACATCCGCACCGGCTAGACTAAATCGTGGTGCATTTTCAGAGAGGAGTCATAAATATTGTGCACTTGACCCAACCTGAAATTTACCTGCACTATAATCGGATTGGCGTACTTGACAGCTACATGGTTCGTCCATTGGGTGAAATTTGTGAATTTGACGGCGCCAGACGTTGTCCGGAACCGGAAAAGGAGGATTAATCCGTGGCGAACGAGTTTGTTAATAAGGACGAAAAAGAGCAGTGATAATGGGGGCCAGGTGAGCGGTCATCAGAACAGTTCTCACGTTTGGTCCTCATGTCGTCAGATCCTGTCTTAGTGATACGCTATACCACGAGAGTACCCCGAAAGAGAGTATTCATTCATAAGTTTCTGAACATATGGTGGGAGAAGCGAGCGCTTTCAGACTCAACACAAACTCTATTCATACCGACTGACGCACAGGTGCGTTTAGACCTAACCTCTTTGTACAAGAGTTTTATTACGAAAACCATCATCGAATCGGGTTTATATATCGAAAACGGATGCATCGTCCGAAAGAAAAGTGTAATACGCGTTGTTGCGAGATCGCGCGAAAAGTGAGAGTGTACGAACTGGGCCTTGTTTACAAAAAGTAAATTCAGTTCGGGCCTCGGATGGATTGTGATTTCTTGAATGAATAAAGGAAAAAAAGTGCGTGCGGAGACGGTTTGTTTTCAATTGCAAACGTTTATTTCGGGCTTATCCAAAAATAGAACAGTGACAGTATTTTAGAAGCTATACAGCTCTGCAATTCACATAGATAGGAAAAGACATCAATAATTTAATAAACGGCGTGTCCGAGAAAAGTGAAAAAATACATTCGATGACTGGAAAAAATGTAGTGGGTGTTTGAACAAAACTAGTGCTGTGCTATGTGATGATTGTTTTTAATTTATTATTGTGTGTAAGTGTTTATTATTCTAGTCAATGTACATAGACATTCTGAGGCCTTACTCCGGGATGGGCATAAAAACAATGAAAGCGTTCAGTAGGCAAAAAGGTATGAAAATTTTTGTCAGTTTTGAAACGTTGCACATGTGCAACAGATGTTACTTATATATTCGAACCCTGACTGAGCTGCTACAACAATCTCCATTCCAAGAAATACCCACGAATTTTAACGAAAAATCCCATTGTTCCAATAACACATCGACTGCAATTTCGTCACCTTCGATGCTATCAGAAATTTGCGGAAATACGAAATAAAAATTAATCGGCCTAATCCACAAAATGCGGCAGTTACTATGTAACTGTTTGGTTTTAAATTCCACGAAAATCTTATCGGTGCTTTCAACCGCTGTAAAATCAACACGAGCCAGCTCTCAAATCACAAATTCTTATCAACCACAATAATCTTTTATTTTAGACCAACTGCCTCCGAAAAGACCGTGCAAAGAAAGAAATCACACAACGCAATTGGTGTAGATTGTGATAAATGAAATCACAAAAGACTATTATGTCCTTAATTTATTATCTCACAAGACTGTCCAGTGTTTCAAGTATACGGGTGCACTCGTTGCCTTTCACTTGAACACTACAATATAATTATTTTTTTTTTGTCAACTAATTATGACCAGTTCTTGATTAAAAACGGGATTGGTTCGAGGCGAAATTTATTGTTACAACAATCGGAGAAGGAAATGTGGTCTAAAAATTCTCATATCCAAACACTCGAATCGAGTATCAATTTCCTTTTGACAGTCCTGATTTTACATAATTTCTGTGATAAGTCGACTTATCTGGTTCATCTCGACCGCGCTGCTGTTTTTTATTTTTAATCTATATGATGTTTTTTTAAGTAAATAAACATCTTCATTCGCTACTTCCTTTCCAACAGGCATATGCAGCAGTGCCTGCATGATGTAATTTTTTTGCATGCACCTCGTTACTTTAACGTTTCATTAAACTCACCAACAATTAACTTAATTTCCCTCATAATCATTCGATGCTTTTAATTTCTGGAAAGAAGTCGCTTTATCCAATAATCTAGAAAATTACGGTGACTCCTTTCCTAATTATGGACTAACAACCTACTAGCTTTGTTTCAGCAATAGGCAATTTTGTTTATTATTGCTTTATGTTTACAGTAGTTTTTCAAATAATAATCTTTTAAATACAGTAATGCTGTTAAAGAGTTTTTGAAATTGTTGTGTCCGATATAGACAGTGGTGGATTAGCTTATGAAAATGAAATGAGATTTTTTTCATTGTTTTATCCAATTAATGCCTCCAGCCAGTTGACACCATTTCTTATACATATTTATTTTTACTTGTCGATATAAGATATAACAATAATAAAATAAACTGAAAATGACAGAAAATACTAATACATAATTATAAAGGCGCAAGATGCCTATATACTTCGCTGAATTTGATTATAAGACACATGAAATAAGATTCTTTTCATTACCTAAAAATTTTGGACTTATTATGGGAGTGTCATGATTATCAGTGACACTTATTCTTTAAAACTTTGATAAAATTTAAGGTAATTTGTTTTATTAGTCACTACCCCACTTATAAAAAATAAGTAAATTTACTTGCAGCATTAAAGAACTTACACTTAGTTTTCCTACTAATTTAAAATTAAACTATAGTTTTCATATTTGTGATAGAATTATGAACGAGCGAAATCGATATCTTGAGTTAAGAAATAGTATTTATTATATCACCAATGAAGTCTGTACAAGGTTTTTTTATTAGAAAAGTACGCTTCCATGGGTAATGTTTGTCATTAATCTTACATGGACATGAAGACAATTTTTTAGCTTTTGTAATAAATTTAACTCGTATTTCCATAAAAAAATTTCTGTGAAAATTTGTCGTTTCATATTATATATTCTTGTAACTGTGGAATTTATTTTTTAAGACATGACATATAACGTTTTTAATTCTAATGTCACTAATTTTCGCAAGATGTTCGTTCCACTCTTCCGTCCCCAGACGATAAATAGATAGGTGTTTCAAGCCAATATATTTCTTGGCTAAAGTAGTGACATCATTTTTCTTGTTGATGTTATTTCTATTCTTTTCGTGTAACTTTTAAAATTGTATTTTCACAGATTTGTCTCACTATTACCAGCGCAAGTCAAAACGCTATTATATTCTTCACCTCCATAAGTAAATAAAATTGTTAATAATTTCTTAACACCATTTGTATGTATATGTATGTATATAAGAAATAGTTTTAATTTTTTCTGTGGAGCAGTTTACGCTTTACAGGAAACAGATTGTCAATATTTCTTACATCCCTAAATTTTGTCGGTTTGTTGATATTTCTTACCCCACGTGATCTTGGAAACATCAGGTTTGTAACAATCAACCTAAAACTGTTTATAATGTTTGCGTTTTCTTTATTATAATTATCTTTATTCAACACTATATATCGTAATATTACAGAGAGTCTTGGAGTATTTAAAAAAATGAGTACTCTTTTTACATAAAACATTGAAAAACTTACAGGTTACTTCAAATACGGACCATCAAAAAATTTTACAGCAATAAAACTGTGTTTTGGTGGATTAGAATTGGAAATATGTCATCATTTAATTATTTCAAATCGCATGAGTTGAATTGTCATAACTAGTATCACGAATACACGAAAGTTATCGGAAATTTTCAGGGCTAGACTTAAATGCTCGTTGTGGCAATAATCTAAGGAATCGCCACTCCAAATACGAGTGGTAATTGCCGATCATGAATGATATTCAAATGACAATTCCACGAATGTAAAGAGAAATATCATCAAAAATCATCTTGAAATATCGATAATTTCATTCCAAGTATCAGATCTCAGAATCTCATGAATTGTGTTATAAATGAAATTCTTGAATTTTAATTTTAATAATGCAATCTATTAGACACATTTTGGAGTTAATTTTTAAACCAACACCTATTAGAAATTGTTCTGCATCTACTACCTGTTGAATACTTGTGTATTATTGTCAACCAAAACTTGGTTGCTCTTGGCTAATTGGTTTTTGACATATTTTGGATGTTTCATAAAGAAATTACAAACTCGAAATCAAACCCATTTGATAAATTGATATATTTTCTTCATTAATACATGATTGGGTGGAGGGCCCTCACCATCATCAGCTAAGTTAAATATGACATTCATTAAATGATTTACAAAACAAATAGAAAATTGCGTTATTTCTACCTGACGACGGGTTTAATGAAGATGAGTAAATTAAATGAGGGCAATGAGGATGCTCCTCGGAGTTAAAACAAAATGTCTAAATCTAATAAATGACAAAATTAATTATATCATTTTAGATGTGTTTAAAAATTGTAATTGTGATAACCGTTGAAAAACAAACAAAAAACGTAGGTGGATGCGGTGATAGTCAAACAATTTTTTGGTTCGGCAAATTTTAAGCTTGGCGATACTGTATTTTGTTGTCTAGTGAAATAGAAAAGTCAAAACTTTTATGGTAAAAAAAGCTTCATTTCTAATTTTTATTGGCACATTTCTCTTTTATATCTTTTTATACTTCAACTTAAATAGATGATTGACTTTGCGATTCTCTGTATTAATAAAATATATTTAAAGCTAGAATGTCATTGAGGTTGGTACAGAAAAATTTTTGTGCAGTTCGACCAAATTGTTTTTTTTTCCTTTTTTTTTTTCAAATAAATTCTGTATTTTTAAAGCATGTAATATACATTTTACTATCATTATATTTAATTTGGATGACGGGGTAAAATAATATTTTATAGAATTGATAAACCTTGTAAGTTTCCACGCCTTTTTTTATGAAAGAATAAATAACTGATGACGTTATTATGGCGAAAAATTAAATGAAACTGAAATCTTATTTAGTGAAACATGTACCTGTACATATAAGCAGACCATTTCTGTTGTGGATTCATTGTAAATTCATGAACGTCTCATTTTCCAGCACTGTTATTAAGGCCATGTGATATAAATCTGAAAAGATTATTGTCTAAATCATCAGACCTATTGTCCATCTGTAATTTTTTTAACTGGGGATGTGTTTATGATGAAAAAAATTACGAGACAGCAGTTCAAAGACCTTAATTTGAAGAAGTTCGTGCTATTAAAATGATAAAGTAAAAATAGCGAGTATTTTAAGAACATGCAACATATTTCAAACAATTCTGTCGCCGCGCGCAAGAAAAAATCAACCAGTCCCTTAACGCTAATTACAGTATTTAGCAAACAAGACAGTTCAATTAATTCAATAATTACATGTTATTTGATGAGATTTTGTGATGTACTTGTTATAATTACAGAGGATCAGGGTCCTAAATTCTCAATTACTTCTCTCATACGAGAGCGACGTTTCGTAATTAAGGGAATAAATTTAATAATTCGAGCAACTTCCGTCGCACCATTGTAAATGCGTCATTATTTTTTGAAATTGTGTCGAAATTTTCACCAATGTTATTTTGAAGATTTACAAATAACCAATGTGATGTTTGTTTAATAATTTAATGAAATAATTCGGACGTTTTCTGTATATTTACTTAGGGATTTTACAATTTGGCGTGGTGGGCATCGGTTTATTTATTATACTAATTTTAAAAATTACAATGTGAGGTCTCGGAAAACTCTAAAGACTTGTTGACTATGTTCTATGATCTCTTCCAAGGTCGTAACGTGAAGTGTCCACATCCGGCAATCAGCTAATAGAGCGCCTACCAGTAGCGGGCTCACTAATTATTTCACCGCTCACCCTGGACCTCTTCGGAATTTCTTAATTCGAAAATTAGACTCGCTCTTTTATCATTTGCGTATTGTACTTTTTTTCTAAATTGTAAAATGTGGACACCTGCTGTATGTAGACACGCGCCATCTGCCACTGTGCCATTTTCATGTCATAGGCACCTGAATCGTCTTTTTCATAAATTCCGAAATTTAGACACTGTGCATTTAATTGAATCTCGGGAAAGGTATGCATTTCGCAGTTACATGAATTATTAATGAAACTCTGATCACTTGCAAGTATTGCCTCTATAGTCAAATTTGTTTTTATAATTCCGCAAAATAATTAATTAATACATTGATCGCGAACACGTTAGTATAATTTAATTTTCTTGTATTAAAACCGTATAATTAGTTCGTGGGGAGGAAAACTGTTGACCATCCGACAATAGCTTGCACATTTTTTGAATTTTTTATCAGTCACATTACTCTCGAGTTATTAACAAAGTGGAGTTGCAATAAAACTAGTCTGTATCGTTACTAAAAAAAAATCATTTATTAATAACGTGCATTGGCAGGTGCAGAGCTCGTCTCGGTACGATGAGGCCGTAAGAGGCACCTGCCCCTGCATGTGGTGACCGAAACTTGACATTACCTACCCCGAGGTGAAACAACATCGCTATCGGGAGCCTATTGCGATTTCCAGGGGGCTACTAATTTAGAAGGTATCCAACAGTCCACGTAATAAAAAACCTGTACCAGAGAAAAACAAGGCGGTAAAATTGCATCTGCTTGGATTACCATATCTTGCAGTTAGAGATCTTATTCCATTATCTTTTTTGGCAACATATTCACGTTGTTTCGTAAGTTTTTTTTGTCCACTGTAAAGTAACTGAATTTGTGTAATATTATACAGGTCTTTGTTAAAACAAAACTCATGTACAAACAGTGAAACCACGAGTAATCTCAAACTATAAAAAATACTGCAGTTTCATAGTGGCGTCTTCTTTCTGACATTTTGTAATAGCAGTTTTTTCTTTTTTGTTGATTTGTTTCTTGGCATTTTTTTAAGCCTACAATATCTTTAATTATACTTTTATTAAGATATTTATACCAAAAGAATGACTTTTCTGAAATGTTATCTTACAATTCGTCACCTCAATGTTTATTTATTTGTACCATGTGAACTTTTGTAGTTTACAGAAATCACAATTTCAATTTTTGTCGCTATTTTATTAATTAACCTATATCACAAAAATTTGAAGAAACAGATTATGTTGTTGCTATATTTTTCATGAGACTGTTTTGTGGGACATTTGAGCATAATTTCATATAAAATTTACATACGTATATGCAACATAAAATAAAATTGTATCCTCCTAATCACGAGGATCATATATATTATATAATTATAACAAACAATTGTTTGTTCCATGTAACACATATGGTAGCTATCTACTCCCTTTTCTGTAACTTTTAAAACTGTGTTGGTTTGTATTTGCTATGGAAAAAAATTACGAACGGGAACTAACATCTTTAAAAACGAGCTATTTCTTCGTTATTTTCAAAGACTTACAATGGTTGCGAAATTGATATTAACAACAAAAGTGAAATTTGAATCTATGTGAGTCAAATTATCATGCTTCTATAAATTATACGGATTTACAGCCGGTTTTACGCGGTAAACTAATTTTATAGTATAGAAACAAGGTTTACTTACATGTAATACTGAATATTTAACTAACCATAACATATGTTCAAAAATAGGTAGATCAAATAGATGTAGATAAAAGAATGTATTTTATGTGTTTAATCTTTATTTAATATGGCAAGTTTTTCTTTAATAGTTTTTATTTTATCAAAGTCAACAAATTCAGTCTGCATGGATATTCTTTTGGGTGTGAAATTTTTAGATAATCATACTAGGATCAGAGGTTTTTTCATTTTCAAATCACATCAATTAAAAGCTAAAATGCCTTTCATAATATGACAGTAATTTTAATTGTTTAAAACATAAGTACTTTCCAACATCTTGAACATTTAAAAAGTACTTTTTTTTTTAATTTCAATATCTTCAGTGGCGTCTTTCGCTTAGAAATGTTATTTAAATGAATATGCATGTATATACACACAAATTTATTGGAAGTGTATAATGTTACTAAGTTATTAAGGTGATCATGTTGTTATAGTTGTTATTAGTTTTCACTAATATTAAAAAGAATATATTCACATTCAAAAAAAATATGAAACGAATAAGCATTTATTAAAATGCATGTAACACATATGGAACAATAGAATAATTAACACTTAACATGTCTAGAATCATGGTACAAATTCTAAATTATCTATATAATTATAAAATTTTAAAATTTAAAATACTTTAATGCCATCAATATCTCAATAAGATTCAGTTTATCTTATGAAATAAGTAAGCACTCGGGCAACCAATTAGTTCAATTTTTAAGATTTTTACGAAAATATTGTTTTCGTTTTCTGTCTGTCGATCTGAGATGTTTTTTTAAATTTTATGATCCTTTTCAAACTACCCGATTGATCAAAACGAAATTTTGTGCACACCATAATAATTTAGGTTAGTGTATTTGTCAGTTTAAGTTGTCTGTTAAGTTTGTGATCTTAAATCAAAATTTTATAGATTCATCATTAAGATACTGGAGGTTAAACGGAGGAAGTCCTTTATAAATATACTGTTCCCACTGATACAACTGTTGTTTTTGTACTTCATTGCGTTATTTAAAAAGTCTGTAACGAAAGAATCAAATTTTAGTTTTACTTTCCTTACGTCATGGAAATGATATTAATTCCTCAGCGGGGATATCTCGTTAATGTTTTGTTTTTTAACAAAAAGTGTCGGAAAATAACGATGTCAGGCATTGAAAATAGTACACAGTTTTTTCTTTCTGTTTCCTTTTTGTATTTTCGTGTTTCTTCTGTTTCAATATTCCCTTAAAGTTATTCTATGTTCAACAACTTTTTTATATTTTTAATTTAATCGTTTAATTATCATTCTTCCGTTCTTGTTTTTCACCGCCTGTCTTGTAGCAAAATATTTTCTGCTTCATTAGTTTCAAGTTTTTTCCTGGTTCATTCTCTTGGATCTTCATCCCTAAATCACGATTATTGGATTTTAGAGAAATTTTCCATTATTACTCGTACACACGAGTTCATATTAAATGTCCCTACAAATAGTGATAGGCTGCCGACGTAAGGACAGGGCTATCTGAAATGTAGAAGCTGCAAAAGGACGACCTCTCCATCTCAGATAGCCTTGTCCTTACGTGGGCAGTCTGTCGCTGTTTGTAGGGCATTTAATATGAACTCATGAGTACAAAGGCAATTATAAAGTTGTTTATAGATCGAGATCCACTTAGTCTCAGAGATACTGATAATAGATAAGCCTTTACCAAGAACTTATTTCATTTTGTAATCTGTTATCTTTTTTCGGTGTGTATTTTCGTCCGACGATTACGAAACGTAGAGTCAAATTCGTTATGAAAATCGTGCAATTATTGCAAGACAAACTGACAATGAAAAGATTTCCTGTCGTCTTTGATCGCAGTTATGTTTATTTCATCACCATGTACAAAGTTATTTAATCTGTAGGTACTTTATGAGTGCGTCACTTATTAGTATTCCAGTGTGCGACGGTCTAGTGGGCTGGGGAGGTGGTCACGGACACGACGGCAGCGACTGCAGGCACGGCACGGGCTGTCTACGTGCGGCCTCCTTCGGCACGTCTCGACAAATCGACGATGATGTCCGCCCTCCGAAGAGTCCTTTATCAGGGGTAAAAATTCGAACAAGAACCACGTTTCGTTAAAAGGACTCGCACAAAAAGTGGAGGTGGTGCTGTTAATTTCAAAACCATAGTAGCGGAGCATCTGGCCAATGTTTTAGAAGTCGGTTACTAATAATATCGAGCGAGGGGTCAAATTGACGAGGTACTTGCAAGTTTACGATTTCAAACACCTGGTAGCGTTTGCTATTTCGAGAAGTTAACCATTCGGATTGATTTAACCTTCTCACCGTGGAAATCATCCACTTAACCAAAATAATCTTCTAAGAATTGCTCAAGTTTTAATCGTTCCTGTTTATAGTCCAATAAACGTAATTGATTTCATGCACCACGTATAATGAGTTTTACCCGGCGGATTGAAATTCACCTACGGGATAATCGCGGACTTCTCCCACAGGCGTAAATTTCTTATTTTAACGTTCGAAGTTGGCCTTTTTTCAGCATTCCAAAGATGGCATTCTATTAAATGTGCGTGCATTTGACCACAATTTAATTCAATCGGCGTTCCTTTTGACACTAACGTGTCTTTGAAGACTGGAGGAATTTAATATGTAGCAGGTGGCATCATTAAATATGCAATGCATGTACTCGGTCACTGTTTGCAAATACTTAGATACATCCATTACGTCTTTATAAGTACCTAATAGCAAAAATTACCACCGACGATTTCTTCAATTCCACCATTTAATATCTGAAGCTAACCTTTCCCATACATTTCTTCCTTCCTCTAATCTTGTTCGAAAGGAAAAACAGGTTCTCACAAGATGCCCTTTTTTACAGATATACCGACCCAGGTGCCGCCACTGACGCCGGGTACGAACAAGACCATGGCCGAGGCGCTGAAAGCGTCTTTCGCTTCTTGGGAAAAGGAACAAATTAGATTAAACATAACCAAAGGTGAGTCAAAATACGAGGAGCCGGCCCTGGTCTAGTTGAATATGCAGCACTCTTTTGGCGAAACAATTCTTTTGTGTTCTTGTTGACGTCGTCATAAGAGTCCGAATTTTCTCTGCTATGTATAGATGTCGCCGTGACGTGATTAAAATTCCATTCTCAGACATGACAATAAGTCAGAAAATATCAAAGAGTCATTATTATAAAATGGTTGAATCAATGCAACCGTGCATACAGAGCGACTAAAAAAGCCCGTAATGTACGCGTGGGCGTAATAGAGCGAAGTACAATTGGTGGTCACTCGACCGAATACTGCTATATCAAAGTAAAAATCTCTAATTGCATGTGTTTTAACAATGGCGCTCTGTGGTGTTTTGTAAAAAAAAAATCATTCCACCGAAGAGTGCCATATTTATCGTGTATTATGCATGTTTCGCAATTGAAAAGTTGAAGGTGTTTATTGACCGTAAACGAAAAATATGCAATCCACAAAGAGTCGGTTAGTTGGGTAATCTATATTTTGGTGTAGGGATGTAGTAATTTCATGTTTTACATAAAACCTTCAAACGATTTTCAACTTGCACCCATTCATCTAATTCAACGAAAATGATGGATTCTTTCATTTGTCGCGTTATTTATCTGTTCTAAGTAAAAACGCCATAGAATAATGTTTAGCAAGACTTGCTAGATTATTGCTATATATAATTGAAGTCTTTCATTTGTAGAAAAAAATTAATTAAATTATTTAAAGTATAAATATGAATATTCAGAATGAGAAATTGCTTTTTTTTTGTATTGTGCATATATTAAACTTTAAGCTCTTTTTTAACTTTACTTCGCTAAGTAACATAAGAAGCAAAAGCAGTTGAGTAAAACGTGAAAAAATCTGAGTGATTATGGTTTTTGTGATAACAGTTGAGTAATCCAAAAATATTCTTGTCTTGCTTCTTTTGATATGTCACTTTACACACCTTACCACAATTACAATTGCTACAAAAATTAAGATTACGTAAACTATCAAGAAAATCAATAGTCAATCAACAATAGAGTACCATAATCAATACTAACTCTCCGGCAAGAACCATGAATTATCATAATTATTCAGGGTTCCAATAATTTAAAATTTGAAAAAAATATCAATAGCTCTAAAGAAGTCCCAAAAATTCGATATATTTACCTACCCACAATTGCGAGCTTGAAGAATTAAAAAAAAAAACATATTGAAGAATTTGCTTTGAAACACCTACTTATTAGATTTCAACTAGTTTTTTTATGGTTCGAAGAGTGTGAAATTCACAAAACATTGTACAGTGGACAATATATACTATGTATCAGCAAAAAAATGTGTATACGAATAGATTGAAATGTTTAAAAACCACGGCTAATCTGTGATATGAAACATTCAGGTGAAAAAGTTCAAAGGTCCCTTGACACAATTATGGTTTTTTGAAACTTAAAGCCCAGTTCTTGAACACTGCCAAGAAAAGGGGCAATCACTAATGAAAAATATTTTGACATGATGTAGAACAAATTGAACACAACCACTCATTTCAAAAGAAGAAAAATGCTTACAGATGATGTTATTTTCCTTCACGACACCGATTCGTACAATGGAAGAATTAGAAAAATTAAAATTTGTAAACTTAAACTTAATACAGATCTTTTTAAGGACCTTAAAAATCATTAAGAGGTCTCCGGTTTTCAAGGGACAATGAAGTTAAAAATGGTATACATTAGTGTTTGTACGCATAAACCTTCTGTTTAGAAGAAATCAAAAAGTTTGTACATCCCTTAAATAGATATATTAAACAAGGACGCGATTATGTTGAAAAATGAAGCAATTTCTTGTTGTTATAAATTAATTCACTTCAATAAAAAAAAAAGGAATGGAGATATTTATTAATTTTTGCTCATACATTTCAAAGTTCCATGATGTGTTTTTCCGAAAAAATATATTTATAAAAATTCTCCAAAGAAAACGAACTTATTTCACAAAAGCACTGTAAATTACGTACCTGCTTGAAGAAGAGCCGAGAATTATAATAAAAGCCTTTATTTCCATTAGACCATAACATTGCTATCGGAAATTGTCAAAATACAATAAAACAAAAGAAAAAAAATACAAAATTACAGTCAATTACATTAAGTGTGCGATTTAGTTAACTGAAGATGACACGAGTACCCTGTCGAAACATGGTCTGCTAATAAATGTTAACAACATCTTTATTCTAAATCTTGACTTTAAAAACTCTACCAATTGTTTATATATTATCCTTCATCCACTTCGAAAGAGATCTCCATTCATTTGAGAAAAAAATTCTTTTATTTTTCTTTATTTTATGGGTAAAACTTCGTAATACATTTTCATAAAATTTGACTATTTTCATATGACTAGAATTCCCTTGCGGTTAACCCCTCTCATACTTATATCTTTTGTGTACCACTTAATCATTGTTTAAAAAACGGTTATGTTGATATAAATATTTTTGGTTTTATCATGGTTTCGTAATGAATAAATTTTCTCCGTTTATACCTATACAATGTATTCAAATTAAAATTTAAGAATTGTGAACATTTTGAGTGGTACCGTTTTGTCTCAAGCATTTTAAATAAAAATAATAATAATAATCAAAGAATT
>QDEB01050539.1:7734-18490 GCA_004193795.1 Asbolus verrucosus | reverse complement strand
TTTACAATTTCCGCAATTAATAACTGTTCCTTTTTTTGTTTTTGGCTCAGCATTCAACCTAGATTATATTAATATTATCATTATTAATATCAATGAATGATGAATCATTTCTAATTGAAAATTTAAAGCAATGGCCATAAGGACAATGACAAAAATCGTTTTTGTCCAAGGTTCCTTGTGACTGATTCGTATTATGTACAATTAAAAACTGCAATGTCAGCAATACCTATAGCACATTTTATTATTGTCAGTCAGCATATTAGGTCTGTTCGCTGTAATTTTGTTTTCTGCTAAAGTTGTTGATTCCCAAAGAACTTGAAATTTGAATTTTTTAAAATTTTGCTGATGATCGATGATTTGTATGATCGAACTAATTTTGCATTGTTCGTTCATTGTATCATTTGTTACAAATGCTTTCTCCACTTCTGTGTGGCTGAATGCTGTAAATTGGAGACATTAATAAGTGAAGCGTTCAAAACACAATGCGATGCAATATTAATTTCACATTTCACTGTACTTGCCTACAATTTATAATAAAACCACGAAACCCAATACCATGGCTTTTCACAAAAAATTTCTGGTTACATTATACAGGCTGTCTCACAAAAAACGCCCGTTTATTTATTATCCGATTTGAATAAATTAAAAACCAAACGACGTGATTCCAAAAATACTACAATAATAGTATATTATAAACCAAGGTAGAGAAGACGATTATTATAGCTGAGGCACCAAGATTAAATCTCGAGCCGCAGGCGAGGGATTTAAGGTGCCGAAGTCTTCTCTACCCTTGTTTATACAGTATTTTTTCCACTACTAGTAATTTAAATCATTTTTTTCTTTTATTTTATTGAGAACCAAAACATCATCTCAAAGTCGAGTAGGACGAGTGGGTAGCCTGCATTTCAAATTGAGGTATTCTTTTGCTTTAAAAATGACAGATAAATATTGTAAAATTTATCTAGCTCAATAGTTCCATTACTTAGTGCTTTTATAATGTGTGAAAGTGAAAAATCTGGGAGAAATTTTGATATTTTGAGCGTGACAGACGACTTGAACTTTGCAAGTGACAGATTTGACATGCCGCGAAAACGGAATAATTCAAATATCTCACATTTTCAAATTAAAAATCTGTTTCTTTAAGCAACGATTTTAATAACGTAAGTACTATAAAATAAAATCTCTTGATTGTATTGAATATTACTATTTAAATTTTATATCTACAATTATAACAGGATTCTCAGAAATTGTTAATTTATTCATTATTCACTAGCATTTTATAATGAAAAATTATTCGCACGTTTCTACATGTAGGTCTACAAACGGAATTTCACAGCATGTGTCAAAATATAACGGTTTATTGGTGGTAGTGGAAAAAAACATTTATTATATTTAATAATATTATATTTAAATTAATATACATTGAATATACGAGAGTAGTAACTGTACCCGTTAAGGACAAATTTATATTTTGAAGCAAAAACTCCATTTTTAGGTATCATATAAAAATTTATAGGACAAATTCAAGTTTTATCCTGCTTTTCACCGAAAACACCATTTTTTCAGTGTCATAAAAATCTACGAGATAAATTCATATTTTACCTAGAAAAGTGGAGAGCAAACGATTTTAGTGTTTTGAAAAAAAATCTGAGTTTGCCATCATAATAAGTCATTATTTTTGTTAAACAGTATCATTTTAACTCGGCGTCTATTAAATCACCTTGAAATTGATGATTCTTATGCGATACAACATTTTATTACACTTTCTCGATTGGATTTTCAGCCTTACACTTCGGTAATTCATTACTGTCTTTATCAGGTACATTATAAAGATAATAATTATTCATAAAAACTATTGTTTCCATATAATAACCTATAAAAAATAATGTGTTAATCTTTTTACTGCCGTTAACAATATTTTTATATATATAACCTCACCTTCTATTACCAAAGTATAGCCCAAAACAACTAAACCGTCAGCAAAATTAAATGAAGCTGTAATATACACTTGTATCACAAAATTAAGTAAAAATAGGTAGGACGCTTGTACCACTTTGGCCTTTATCCAAACCCTGATCCATTTGTGTTTTTCCTGCAAATAAATATAATTTAGTAAATTGTCCAAATTTATTATAATGTACCAGCTCACTTTTTTTATTCCAAAAACTAAAACAAAAGCAAATGGAAAAAATAAAAAGTTGAGAACTACCTCGACCCACAACAGAGGAGCAACATCTAAAAGTTTCGTGAAAATATCATTCGACTCCAAAATTTTAACGACGACTTACGTGTGGCTGTAACATCATCATAGTAATGAAAGAACAGATATACGAAAGAGATTAATAAAACTGTTAGGAAGAAAGTCGTCAACTGTAAAGAAGTAATAGCATCTCTGTTTCGTTTCAAGGATGTAATGTAACTTACCAAATTCAGAATTGCTACTTTAGAAGCGCTACTTTTCGATGTTTCATCGAATTTGAGTAATCGATACAACATTGTTAAAAGATGATATTACAAATAAATAGTCGATTGGACGATATTTTAAAATTTAATCTCATTGACGCAAATGTTAATGTGCTCACGCACGGTGATTATCTTATCTTAATCGTTAAATGTACTTCTTTATACTCGGATAACATAAGCTGAGAATAGAGAGAATCCAGCGAAACGAAGATTGCAGCAGCAGTTAAAAGAAAGGTAACTGAAAAAAAATTTAAAGAATTTGAGAAAAAAGTTAAAAAACGCATAATTGAGAAAATATTTCAAACAGAACCACACAACAAGAAATAAAAAACCTACTAGGTAACATAAAACCATAAAATAGCTAAAAAAGACATTAATAATAGTCTCAGTGGGGCAGAGAAGTTAAAAATTTGGTACTTACAGATCTACGAGTGAAGGTCTCTGTTATTGCCAAAGAACTCTTTAATCTTTCGAAAATTTTGCTTGATGATTTGGGCATAAGGAAAGTATTTGTGTATTGGATTCTCAAATTGGCTCACATCTGAACGGAAACTATATAGAAAAGAAAATTCGTAAGAAAGTTTGACTTCTTTATGACTAGAGATGGGACTTGGATCTATCATTGACACTTGCCTACCAAAAAATAATTCATGCAATAAATTTACAAGGGATCACCTCCCTCAAAGAAAGCCAAAAGCCAACCACTTGAAAAAAAAANNTATGGCAAAATAACTCAAAACTTGAAACAGAAGCTGGAGGAAAAGCGTCCACATTCCCACAGCCATAGGGATCTGTTGTCGACAATTGCATGGTCCACAAAATGCATAAAGTTTAATAAATAATCAACGACTGGATTCACCTTANNCTCCAAATGAGAAGGTGATGCATGATGTTGACGAATATCTTGCAGATTTTCCAAAAGAATTTTTTTCTGGTGCAATGGCGCATTGGAAGAAACAGTGGGAAAAATGTGTGTGTCGAAAGAAGTTATGTTGAAAAATTAAATATTGTTCAAAGTTCATGTGTCTTCTTTCATAAGTAGGTAGATATCTTTCTAAATTACCCCCATATATACAATCAAGTATAGATAAAAAAGTAATATTTTTCTATTTAAACAGATTTGGTTGACGGAAAAGGTCGGCAATCTGATAATGATTTTAACTTGAGTTGCTATACAAAACTTTTGAAAATTATTAAATCAGTTTAAAATTTGATTCTGGAATCATTCATAGTTGTCTGAACAAGACTGTGAAAAAGAAGCAAATAACAGTACGAAAGCAAGGTAACCAGAAAATGAAGAAAACCAAAATTACAAACGCAACATTTTTTAATTGTTTACTATTTCACTATTAACTAGCAGAAAAAAAAACTGTTTACTTTTATGCCTATTTTATAACATTAATTACTTTGAAAAACACTAGTTATTACTTTGATGTTTTAATTACTGAATAATGCCGAAATAAGATAAAAAAGTTATCTTGTTGTGCGATAACACAGCGATTATCAAGCATACAAAAATAAATATCAAACGAAAAAATGTAAAAAATAAATTTGTATTTACTTCTTATGTACACTAAACATATTTCACACGAGACTTAGAAGAGAAATATTCACAGATTGTTGATCACCATCCTTTTCCAAGGACAGCTCCATGTCCTCCACTTAAAATAGCTCCAGAGCTCAACCCAACTCCAGATCCCAATCCAGAACCGACGGCAACGGAAGTGGCCAATCCGGACCCAAGTCCAATTCCAGAACCGAGTCCAATAGCTCCACCTCCAAGTCCAACAGCTCCACCCCCAAGTCCAATAGTTCCCCCTCCAAGTCCTAAAGCTCCACCCCCGAGTCCGATTCCGGAGCTGACAGCGACGGGTTGAGCAACTGCGACGGCGACAGGCGTAGGTACTCTAACAGGAACAGGTTGAGGGATTGTAACAGGAATAGGCTGAGGGACGGGTACTGCGATGGGCTGTGGTACTGAAACAGGTACGGCAACTGGCTGCGGGACAGGAACAGGGCGGGGTACTTCCACCGGGACAGGCCGATTTACAGTGACAGGTACTGGTCGGGGTACAGGAACAGCCACAGGACGTGGGACTGGGACTGCGACAGGTTGTGGCACTGGTACAGCCACTGGACGATTTACAGTCACTGGGACGGGTTGTGGTACGGGCACTGGGACAGCTCTGTTGATGGTAGTGACAGTGTTAGTTCCACCGCCGACCACTCCAAGACCTCCGCCCAAACCACCCAAACCACCCAGACCGATGGCACCACCCCCTAGACCGACGCCGCTCCCTAGACCGATGCCACCACTGCTCAAACCGATTACGCCACTGTTCAAACCGATGGCCCCACCACTAAGGCCCCCTAGACCATATCCGCTTGACAGTAGCAAACCACCTGAGCCTAAGTGTCCAAGGCCAGAGCCATATCCCAGACCCACAAGGCCCCTTTTGTCTTTTTTAACATCTCCGCAGGAGATGCTGCCAATTAGGGTGAGTACCAAAGCACATACCTGGAAGGCAATTATGAAATTAATTAATAGTTGAATACTGTTGGGGGGAAAAGGGGTAATGGCGATTAGAGTAATAAACAGGTCTTACTTGAATTGCCCTCATTGTTTTCTTGTCTGTCTCAAGTGAATGTGACGAAGGCTTTACGTTTTTGACTTTTATACAGGTCTGGGCGTTTGCCCCCCTTTGTATGGAGCAGGGGCGTCCAGATTATGAGATGTATCTTTGGATTTTCACTTTCACTGATACATATGCGCAACCGGAAGGTTAAACATGCTGTGCAGTATCATAATTTGGGGTCAATTTCGTCTTTTTTTAAAAACTTCTTCACCTTTCTCCGTCAACAGAAAAATTAATACCGACTAAATCGCGTAATTTAATCCGTGTCTTGCAAAACGCCTCCAAAACAGTCCACTGACTAAACTTAAGGGTTTTAACGACATCAAAACCAGTTTCACAATATCGGCTGAAGACTCGTAAATTAATAGACGTAACTGGATTCGAACATATTACTTTCTACGTTGATAAGTACAAGATAAAGGTACGCGATGACATTTCTCTATTCCATAAGAGAGCAAATTCGACAACTTTCCCCATTATTAGATGAAAATTAATTATGTTAATGCACCTGTCCGCTTCGTAATTTTGATGATTTCATTTTAGACAGAATTACAGGAGCCGTTCCGTTATATAAAAGTTTACAAGATGGTCGAGGTGTGGACTAAATTATGAAACTGGATCGTGGACAACACTATTCTTTCTTTAGCTTTTATCACATATTGGCTCATACTACGGTAAGTGTTGTTATTTCAGACTTGAAACAATAATTATTTTATTAACTGCAATATTATCAAGGATTTTCATGATTCTGTTCAGGATGTGGGCGTCTTTCCAGGTTAGCGAAATGTCAAACAAACTGCCATTACTCCAATTACAATTATTATAAACACCTATCAAACATGCAGTTAGATTTTATACTTGAAATGTACTTCAATGTATTTTTGTTATTGGCTGTTCAAATGTACAGTAGAACTGTAATTGATCTTTGATGTATTTGAAAAGAATAAAAATAAATTTTGTCAAAAATAAGAACTAAAGCTGATGCTGATGTCTCAAAATTTTAACACCACGTAAAACAAGGTACACATTTTTAACTAAATCGTAAAAACTCAAGATAACAATAATAACAATTCATTTCACGTGATTTGAACAGATGAAATGCGGCCATTTTTCAATTTTAATTTCAATTTCAATCTGAAACAAATCTTCATCATACTATTTTTATCAGCTTAAACATTAAAGTTAAACCCTTCGAATTTATGTAAAATATGAATAATTTCGTACAGACTTGTGATATTATAGATGTAAAAAAAATACCCTGCATAGTGTGATGCAGCTGTTTGGTTCTTGTTTTTATAAATGACCTATAGCCAGGGTATATAGGGAATAGTCAGGGATTTTAAATAAATTTAGTTTTTGGCCGATGTTTTGGCAGTGGCCATTGCAATTTTCAAAAACTTTATTTATGTAAAGTTACCTGATATTTGTTTGAGAATTTTCATAGAGTAACAGAAATTTTTAATAATGAAAATAGCTTTTCTAACCGGTGCGGTGGATTGGTCAGAATTTTTAAATTAGACTAAAACGAATGAAATTTAATAAATTTTAGTGAGCAATTTCATTTTAGAAATGAGATACTGAAATATTTTGCTATTCTGTAAAGTGGTGCTTAAAGAAATGTCATAAATTATAATGTTAAAAATTTGCGAAACAGTAGAAATAACATTTTTTGTTTAAATTTATATAAAATTTGTTCCTCCTTAAAAATTGATACCTACAAGTATTGTTACAAAAATTTTCTAAATGTCATCTAAAAGTCGACATTCAGGTGTTTTTCTTGTAGTAGCATTTTACAATATTCAGTAAGTATTGTTACTTTTGTGGGTTCGAAGGAACCTCAACTTTTTATGATACATTTCTGTTTTTGAGATCATACGATTCTTGACATTTGTTAGGATGATGCCTCATGCAAATTCACTTCTGAAATAGCTTGCAAAAGAGCTCGTTTATAAAGTTAATGCCAAATTTACAATTCTGAAAAATTGAAATGCAAACTTATGTAAGCTTAATGAGGTAAGAAATGCCTTCGGTAATAATCACCAGTCATTATAGATAACAGAAATTCTCGAGTATCCCTAGTAGGCCAGCAAGACACTTATCGGTGTCAATTTAATCGTGATTTTGCCAGTCGGACACGCCGTAATAAACCAACCGTGACATCCCAAAATCGCATTTTCATCGACATAACCGGTCTATTAGCGGGAATTTATAGCCTTACGACCCAACTTGCCTTTTATGTAAATAGTATATAGTAGAAGATGTAGATCTGTGATGTAATCGATGGCAGCAATTAAACTGCATAGAAATCGTTGGATTAACTGAAAAAAAAAATTAGGTGTGTGAATTATGGGTTGCATAACCTCCGACGCTGCTCGTCTCAAAAATTAATTTTTCACTTCTCAATGCTTTTACGCTCTAATTCTGAACATTGGAAAAAGGGAAGGTGCGGTTTCTTAGTCAACACGTTTCGAGAAAATGCGAAAAATCTATGCAAAGGCCGTTTTTTGTAAATGAAAGTGATCGAATTTTCAAGTTTATTACCTACTTAATGCGCAGTAATCTGCGAATAATTACGAGCGTACTTGATACAGTTATGTAAATCGTGTGTAACTGGGTAAATATGCTAAAGTACGAATAAAATGATTGCAATTTGCAACATACGGTATACATTTATTTTTATATTTTGCTAAATATTGCAGAACCATGCATTCTTTAATAATTACACTTCAATTAAATACAAAATATGATTAATTCATGGCTATGCGATTGGTAACTGTTCACGTTCACTGCCACCAGTTTGTAAGGGACTAGTATAAATAGTCCTTGTCATAGCAAATCCGTTTAGACGTTTTAAAATCATGTCAGGACACTCGCTGAAATTACAGCAAACTCGTCTTTCAAGATTCACACTCGCAGTGAAAGCTCAGGTCTCGTTCTTATCTAATTTCCTGCTTCCACCTAACCTCGAATTAATAATTTACAACGAATAGTCCGACTTTATTGATTGTTATGGTGTCACCGACAGTTGAATGAAAGCTGCGGAGCCACAACGAGAATTTTAAATGAATCCTTGCGACGGAACAGCCGATTTGTGATCAGTTGGCTGAGGCCATGGTTCGTGAAAAATCGAAAATTTTCAGCCGCCACGACACACCTTTCGTTGTTTTCAGGAAAACGTGCAATTTCACATTGCATTAACCTTGGCATTATGAAAAAGAAAACCAATCACCGATAATAAGGAAATGCTCCGCCATTTCTTCCAACGCACATTAATTAAACGACTGAAAAAAATCCGAAAAAGTTACGCATTCTGTAATCTCATTAAAGAAATAAAAATTTCAGTCATGACTCATTTGAACTTTGTGTCGGTGGGCGGTATGTGCACTCACTGGCCACTACCCTCGAAATCGCAATATGAAAGTAATACAAGATATTCTTGATATCTACCTTTGGTCATGTATCGAGTTGCGTTACATAACGAAACGCCTTCCTGAAACTAGAGCCCTTTTACACCTTGCCGTCTGGGTTCGTTGTACTGTCAGTAACAAAAATCAAATGACATAACCATAATCCCTACTGTCTGACACGTAATTTCTGACTTAATCTTTGCTTTTGATGGAGCTAAATTTTTACTTAAAAAACGTGTTATTACGTAATGGTCTGCAAATTGAAGGAAAATTATGCAAGGTTATACACGTATTTTCTCACTTACAACATAATCTCGCATTTTTACTGTACCCTGATGCAAGTAAGGGTACAAGTAATGTATTGCCATCATACGGTTCATGATTTATTTGCAAAAAATTCGCGTACCATTAAAATATATAATAGAATTTGACGTTATCGCTTAATTTTGTTCATGAAGTGTTATAATTAGTAGTGATGTTTACATGAATCTAGAACATGCAACTTTTTTCGAGCATTCGCCTGAAGGTCTCTTTTTTGCACAGTCGCATCCATAGTAAATTAATGATTTAATTTGTTAATGACAGCACGTCAGAATGTTGTATAAATCTCCACTTTTTAATCTGTTTATAGATTCTAGTTCTTTAAAATACATTGACCAAGAGATGTAGATTAATAGATTAAGGATAAATTCTTATTTGACACGCATCTACATTTAATATCACATAAATATCTTGTGAAATACTAATTATTATAGGTAATAATCGTTTCGTAGCTTTTCGAAAACCGCATCTGCACTACGGAAAATTCTTTTGGTTAAGAACATCGGTCCATTCTAATCTTAAACCACAAATATTTGTTGTTAAGCAAATCCCACCAGTGAAAATTGACCTAAAATTAATAAAATGATTTAAAATAAATCAAGAGAATAGAAAGTTTTTTTGAGTGACGTCTGGACTTGTTGAAGAGTTCGCTGTTGAATCTGTTTGCAAGAAAAAAAGTTAGTTGTTTTTTTTTACTTATGTTTAAATTTTCTAATTATTTATTTTATTATTGAGACAAATAAATTAAATTTAATACAATCAGCTCCACTCATAACAGTTTTTGAATGGAGCAACAGTTGGAATTAGCTATGTTCTTTAAAATCATGAGGTGGGTTTTCAATATTTTCGATGTTATTTTTTTTTTCATGAAACAGGTACGGTTTAACTGATTGTAACGAAATTTGATTATTATCACTCATAATATTTTACAAAAATTTTGAACTTATGAAAGAGTTTTTAAAATTTATTAGTTCCTATTTAATTTGAAAATTACAAAATTCTTTAAAAATCCACATAATTTTAGGCATCATCTTTGAAAATACGTGAATAAATAGGAATGAAAATATGTCTCTTTCATATCTTTTAAAATTTGATACAATAATTTTTTAAAATAATCTGATAAGTAGTTAAGTTACCTATTTCATGAAATTAAAAATAATTTCAAAATTATATAACTGACTTGTGATATGAAATTCTATATCGAAGATATTTAGTACAACTTCGTGAAAGTTTGGTTGTAATTCCATAATATTATAACCCTGCAGTTCTTTTATGGAAAACATATTGTAAAAGAATAAGCTTGACAAAATTTTGTCCGGTGGACGTTTTTATAATTTAAAAGTACTGTAACAAATTGCAACAGAGTTGGGAAAAGATTTTTTAAAATTTTTTATGATGGAAAAAAAGCTCATCAAAATAATACCTACATTGGAACACTGAATTTGTAAAATATTTTTCTTTTTTTTTTTATTTTCTTATTCGTGAACTCATGTTTAACAATTTTAGTAAATAAGTATGCTTCAAATTAAAAGATATATAAATAATTAAATTATTTTAGAAAATATTAGAAAAACTATAACAAAGCTTCCATAAGATTATCTGTAGTAGAGTTTAGCAGCATTACAAGTGTTCAGACAACAAATTTCTAATGGAATTAAATGGGACAAACTCTGTCCTTCATCATTATAATGGTAAACAAGTATGTTTACAATATTTACAGGAGCTTAGTTAAATGCAGCCCCAAATATAAAATATTTTCAAAATTGTTGTTAACTTTAGGTGAGAGTAACTTTTTTTTTCTAATCGATTTTTGAAGTTACAAGGTCTTATTTATTTATTAAAACTTATTATAAAATGTTTTATTGGTGAAATCTTCGCTAAACCCTATTGACTCTTTTTTAGAAATTATTCAAAATTCATTGTTTATAA
>QDEB01050515.1:0-10688 GCA_004193795.1 Asbolus verrucosus | reverse complement strand
AAATTCACATCTAATTTCACAAAATCTCGTGTGCAACTCGAGGAAAAGTCATTTTTCCTATCTCGTTATAGCTATTTTCATTCTCTGTATTTAACAATTTTCATTCTCGGTTCCCCCAATTCAACACTTTTGCGTATTTTCTTACACTCGCAGTGATTTTGTTTGCTTAAACATAAACATAAATGTGTTAACTTAATCGTTACACACTTGCGAAATTTATGGCACCTTAAACTCCACTTCCTCCTTATAATCTAATCAAGCTCTCTCGCAAACTCTGCGAGTTGGGAAAAATTTGCGTTTTCTAGTGAGGTTGGCGATATAACAGCCGCGATAAGAATCTGTCGACTTAAACAGCCTTTGTCATGATCGCTTTAAAGTGCGAACGGCCGCTTTTAATTCCGCGTGTTTCGTTTGGATTCAAATGAGGCGCTCCGTTTGCATAAAGTTGAGATTGTGTAGTTCCAGACAAATATCTGGAGACGCACTTGAGCCCGCCGTCACGATTTTCAGTATGCGTGTCACAGACGGTTCCCGAATCCGCCTCAAATCGATGCTGGAATGCGTAACTAACAGTTTATTTCTGGATTAAGGGGCTGATATGCAAATCGCCTAAAAATACAGTTACGCATTAACCATCCCGTCCCGCCACATAACGCAATGCTGTTTGCGACAGCATCGAAAGCGGAAATGCTACTTTTTGAACTATGCGCCCGTAATTACTGCAGGAAAGCATTTGTTCGCCTCCACGACGCAGGTGCGTCGTCCGGAATTTAAAAATTCGGAAAGGTTCGTTTGTTATAAAGCTCCGGTTAATGTTGCGCCGATTTGCGGAGGGAAATGCTTTAAAGTAATAGGAGTGACGCTGCTTTCTAGCAGCGCTTTTAGCTCTTGCACTTTCGGAGATTTATCATCCGCAAAAATATTTAGGGCGATATAAAACTGCGCCGAACTCCATCCGACTTACCTAAGTTCGACTTTTTACAGTTGAGCGCTAATGACGCGCCAAGGAGATTGTTGTCTCTGCCAAGGATGCCCACACCCTGAATAACCACATCGTGACTGCAGCTGGGGATAGGAAAAGCAAAAATCAACTCAAAAAGTTTTACATATTAGGTAATAACGCATTCAAACGTTAAAATTGCATCCGCTGACCCTTTTTCCGAATAGACTTTTGTTGTAATAACTTCTGAGATAAAAAAATAAGTCTGTGAGGCGTTATTTTGAGAGATACACCAGAAAAAAAACAAAGCGAAGTGTTATGGTTCACTTTGCTACATAAAATGATGTCAATAAAAGTTTTACTGTTATTTGCAACTAATTACAATCCCACAACGAAATAAAGGCCTCAAACATTTTAGTCGAATGAAAAATACAGTGCCGATGCCCGTTGTTCATTTTAATGTTTATTTCGTCTGTTAGAGAAAGTGAGTCCTGTTACAAAAGAGAGTTGCGATGTCCAATATGGACGGCGATCAGTCGGAAGACGTTAATTTGGATCGAAGACTATCCAGATCATGTCCCGAAGGTATTCGAAACTTCTAAATTAGAAACCTAAAACCTCGATACTTGTTCGAATTGAACGTCGTTATAATCTTGGGCAAAACATGCAACACCGACAATGATACAGTGCTGGGGATTATCGAATTAATCGAGATGACGGTAGAAGTGCTAAAACGGCCACGGTTCAGGACCGTTTTGACCCGGTTTTAGTGTGTCAGCGAAACAAAGAAGGGCGAATGGAGATTGTGCAGTGGATTTCGGTGGAACTGCACATGAAGTTATAATGTCTTCGCTCTATGATTACGGCTTTGCGAGCAATTCGCTGCAGAGTGCAGTCGGATGGCGTACCCAATTGCTGCTTTATTATCCTTTTTGTGTTAACGCAGGGACAGTACAGGTGCAGCGAAATATGCGAAATATTATAATTAAATTGCAGACTGCTGGGAAGTTAATCAGTGGCACTGCAAATTTTGTTGAAGTGAAACTGTTACGGCAGTGGGTTTCTTGAATTATTGAATTATCAATATAATGAGACGTCTCATATTCTTCAAAATGACTTTATCAATGTCGATATCTTGCAAGAAGGTTATATGTATATAACAGGTAGACTGAGCAGATAACTGTTTATGGCAGATGCGATTCTACGATTAGGTTTCTGAAATAAATTTGAATTTCACATGCGACACATGAAAATTGACACACTCAGAATTTGATATTCTTTCAGATGCGTTATTTGTCTTCCTGAAAATATTATTTATCAAAACGGGGCACGTACTTCTTACATTCTGGAATTCCAGTTTGGTGCATTTGTCTGCAAATCATCAAAACTTTTAGCTCCAACTCCTTTCTGTATATTCACTTAGCCCCTTAAAAATTTCAAATTGCACAAATCCGGAACATTTATGTATAAAATGTTAATTTATTTTCGGACATTTGAAAATGTCAAGTCCGTATCCGTTTAACTTAACGTCATTTTAATTAATTACGTTAAGATTAATTTCTAAAGCATTTATTGGACAACTAATTGCAATTGCTCAACAATCCATCTTTAAACAACTTATATGTCACAAACTACACTGTATTGTTCAACAAGACATTTACCACAAAAAATTGTATGGAGTAAAATAAAAACCTTTTTATTTTATTAAAAAACTGGTGGAGTTGCTGATGATATATAAGTTAGGAAATTCTAATTTTATAATGTTGAAGGTTGTCTGCATTGGTTGTCTATTTATATGAGCGGTAAATCCAAATTATTATTAGATGTCGATTTTATTACTACGCTTTTACGTCTTTGTAAGTAACTCGATTTCAGACTTATTTATTCAAGAGTGTTAATAAAATCTACGACAAATAGGGATAGATTCTCCAATAATTAAAACCAAATAAGAAAGTATTTAATTGCGACGTTTCGAACTTTACTTAGTTCTTTATCAAGCTTAAATTGATAAATTGGTAGGAAGTCTTCGTTCCACGCCGAGGCCCTGATGATACCAATTTAGCCTGATGAAGAACTAAATAAAGTTCGAAACGTTACCAGTTTTATAATTTTTTGTTTGATATTTTAATTACTGGAGAATACTGTAAAAAATGTAAATTGCAATCACATTGAACTCAATCAACTCAGAAGTATGTCTTCCAGAATTTCAAGTTTGTAAAAGTAATAATTCAGTGTAACTGATGAATCATCCGGTGTGTGGCAAAATGTTTTCCGGCTAACTTATGAATAAGCTAAAATATTTTTTGCTTAAAATTAAAAAAAAGGACAGCTTTTTGAAAATTTGGAATTGCCTTTTTTTTTGGTTGCATGCGAAATAATAATTTTACTTCAGTGTTGAATTTCTTCAGTTCTTCAATATATTGAAAGATGATACTCTGTCATTAAGTTTAATTAGGTGTTAAAATTATTTATTGCTTCGTTCCCTGTGTCGATAGTGAGAGTGAAATTGAAATTTTGACATTTGATATTTATTATTCAATAACTTATGTTGAGTTTCATATCCACACTCTGACGGCGTTTGCCTTTTAGAGTTGCCAAAGCCACGAACATACATTTTCTTTAATTTCTCAAACTAATTATTTTCACAAAAGCCTTGTCATAATTGCCAGCGAAGTGTTTCGTTATAATGAATGCTTTTTTATTAAAATTACGAAAAATTCAGAAAAGTTGGGAAGGTGTTATTAAAGTCTCAATTTTTCGATTTATTTATTACGTTCCAGTTATAATTTTATTCGGTATTTTTTTATTATTACAGGCAACTGGAATTTGATGAAATAAAAACACGAATTGTACAGTTTGCCAACGTTTTGGATTTTTTTTTTAATTATTGTTCATTCCTTTCTCAGGGCTATAAAAATATAATGTACATGTTGCAGTACAACATATTCTTATATCCTTGAGAAAGGGAATGAACAATAATAGAAAAACATTCCTGAAACGTTGGCAAACTGTACAATTTTTGTTTTTATTTCACCAAGTTCCGATTGCCTGTAATAATAAAAAGATATCGATTTAATGTTCACATTTCCCATAATTCTGGAAATTTTCAATGAAATGTTTTCTCGCTGCGTAGGTATAGACATAAATTATTATAAAAGACATAAATAAATCCTCCACACATAAGCCAAACTAACTGCTGCGAACGCTCCTTTTGAGCAGCGACAGCGTGGCCTCTAGCAGTGTCTTTATTGGAACCGCTTTTCATTCGCGCCGACGAATTTTCCTACACTTCATTGTAGTTTTCCTTATCGGGAGAGCCATTCATCTTGTCGAAATTATTTACAAGTTGCCAACGACAGGTAAATAATAAAACAAACCCGAGATTTATTAACCGGGACCAATGTACATAAGCGCGAAAACACGTGTTCCTTCAAACAAATTCATTAATAAAAATAACGGGGCACCAATAATGATTGTCTGATCAAAACCGCCGATTGGCGCTTCTGGTCGGCATAATCAGATCATAAAACGCTAAAGGAGCCTAATTAAAAGCCGGGCGACTTTATTCCCCCGTCGGTTAAAAAAAGCGTTACGGCCCATCGCGGAACGTCAACCTGCTCTTTCCTTAATTATCCTTATCGCAACTTGACTCTCTATAATGCACGTGATAAGGTCGAATCGTAAAAGGGCCCCCAATTAGGACTGAACAAAAAGCGACCCAACTATAAAAAGGCCGGGATTGAGTTTGCACGCACATGCCCCTTTTTGCGCACATTTGGGCCGCGCTTTGGCCGATTTTGGCGCAAATTCTCGTATGAATAAATTTCCACCGGAGCGAATATTTCAAAAACTCGGCTCAGCGATGCCATTTATTCTCTCCCGCAGCACGTTTAATCGAATCGCCTTATAATACAATTATAGGCGTTGTGCAAGTCGTAGAGTGGATATAAATCTGTCAATGGAGAGTCCAGATAACGAAGCTGTGACAGAAATAGAATTCAAATCCACGTTTTCAATAAAGGACAAACGTAAAAGTGTCTTGGGGGGCACATGCATATTCATCACCTGCGACGCCACCTTAAGAAAGTGGAAATCTCAAGCCAATTAACCGAGACGGATGAGTTATAGCACATCGGGAGACTTTGACGGGTCTTTTATTTCGCACTAATTTGTTATTATTTACGTCGTGCTTTACGGTGCGCATAATCGGCCATTAATTGGCTGTAGCTGTTCGATTTTATATTCAATTTGATCTCGTAAGTGGTCGTTAGTTATGTAAATCGGACGAAACATATTTACTTTGATATTTAAGCCACCTTGGTCGCCATGGGTCCGTGGGTGTATTGAATTTGCATGGTAATAATGACGAGATTGCGTCCAGGTGTTTTAGTCGATTTTGTACAATCGAATCGCTCTGTTTATATGGTGGAAGGAAGAATCGACTGGTTACGTCTCCGTGGAACATTTTTATGTCGGTATCTATATGGCATTTGAGCTTTTTAATATCCATATTTGGAAATAAAGTCGTATCAGTCGAATTAATCGCTCGTTTTAGGCGTCCGATATTGTTTCCAACCATAATAAATTCAATTTATAGTCCACATAAACATGCTATAACCGATTTTGTTATGTCGTGTAATATGGCTTTATCCTAGAAGATTCTGCGGTTGCTCCTTATCCTCCAACAACAAAGAGGAGACAGAGCTGATGCGACATACCATAAACCTTCCATTATTGCTAATTTTTGTCCCTAAACTAAATTGAAAGTCATACACAATGCAGTAAGTAAACCTGTCAGTTCTTCATGTCCATAACCTTTTATTGCATTGACAGTTTCATTATAGATGGCGTTGCAGTCACAATAACGAACTGATAAGTAGTTTGAAAAGGAAGTTTATTACAACTGGCTAAGAATACTTCTCACTCGTTGTTTGTAATGGATGGAATAATTCCATCTATATATACACCAGCGATGATGAATCGAACGACGTTGACAGTTGATATGGTACATTAGAGATGGGAATATTTGTTTAATATCTACCAATCAAGAAATGAAGACTTTTGGAGTATCCCTTCAGATGTTCAATAAATCAAAATAATTAACGTCGCGTTCAAGAGGTTGCTCATCCAGCGCCTGTCCCTGTTTCCATTTTCGGCTTCTCTTTCTGCGCCTCTTTTTTCACAATTTGAAAACTTCATTTTTCACTTTCTTGCGTCCTCATGTAATTCACAGTGACAGTTGGGTTAAGATGTATATAGTCTGGTGTGATCCTCTTCCTTCCGTTGTGATTTTCCAAATGATTTCTCACATTGAAATTAAAAATTGTTTTTTCATCGAAGATCAACTTTAGTTTTGTTAAACTGTTGGCCATAAGGGTCCGCTTTTCGTGTGATGTGTGCTGCGCAGGCTCTGAATTAAACTTAAGCCCGCATTTACTGAACCATTATCATTTGACATCTATCCGCTGCGTAAATTGTAGTAATAATGTTGCTGGAAGGATGTCTGCATATTTTGGAATTTATAGGACATTTCTTCACAAATTCGGCAAAATATTCGATTGTTTTTCTTGTGGCGGATAAAAAACTTCACTGTTAAAAGACTTTAACATGAATTTTATTACAATTTTTACAGCATGTGATGAGAAACGTGAAGAATTTATACGGCGAAATTATTGAAAAATGCTCGCATTAAGAGTCAAAGCCTTTGTTGCAAATGTCACGAACCGTCACTGATCGGGTGTCATAAACTGGAACTGGAAACTTTTCGACATTAGCATTTCTATTTAAATAAACAAGGTTTACAAGTCGAACAGTTCGGCATCGACATGTGTTTTCACTCATGCCATGTTAACATTGAATTTTTTTCGAAGAGCGACAGAATTTCAACCGGCATGGACCTCGCAGGAGTTCACTTCTCGATGTAAGTTTTTTCGACGGTACATTCGAAAAAACTGTTTATACATAAAAGCTCCCGCTGGTTTCGTGCATTTAAACACATAGTGTTAAGATTTTACAAGTTGCCAAATAAATTATTAACGAAATCGCCGTAATTTTTACGACATCACATTAATTAGAATGGCCATAAAATTCCACAGATGTTTGCTCTTACAACTAATAAAATAGAGCAGAAGCTGCGAGATATCTCGAAAACATCTCGTCTTCCAGTTTACAGCCTCCGAATGGCGACAAGCGATTTGAAAGGGCCACAATTACCTATGGTATGAAGATTACGCCTCGCACGCATTCGTTAAAAGCACCATTTATGAAAGGACGAGGAGACACGCTCGCCTCTTTCCCGGGATTTATAAAGGCCCGTTGCAGCTCTAATTCCTCACAACCGTACAAAATCGCCATCCGTAATAGATAGTAACAAAACGTTTTCGTCACACAGTCGGAAATTCTCGCATACATCTGCATACAGACGACGTCGTCGCCGGAATGGAAGTTGAGGACCGTCGTCGCTGTTACGTTACAACGTTTTTACAGCTCCAGAGCTTCACTGTCGATTTATGCAGCACGAAAATGGACCGCGATCCTTCTTCGCATGCAGAAGATTTTACTTGGTAGTTTTTGTTTAGTTGACGCTCACCAAACCCCGAACTAACATAAAATAAAATGCTTCGCAGCGATCGGGTTTTTCTTGCGTTTTGACGTCACGGCGTCTTCGAGCCAACAGAACTCTCCCGTGAACCCTTTTTTGTTTGTGGCACGATATCTGGAAATTCATTAAACCCCAATTAGGTCAGCCGCTTTCCCATCATGTTGCGAGATTGCACGCATTAGCTACCTGTTCTTCTGCTTTAAAATTCATGCTGTGACTTTTTTCGAAAAAGTGGTGGCGTAACTTTAATGAGCACGTACTCGTTTAAGACGGGGGTTAATTAGAGGTCAAAACTGCGAGGCACGAAACGCTTTTGCATTTATTCTTAATTATAGATAAAAATCATTGTGGAGGATTGTGTAACTTCATGTGTTTGTTTCACACTTAAGACTGGTTCACGACTATCGCCATTCGCAATAAGTAGCTGCATGATAATCGAAACAACGATTTTTCATTTATTTTTGATCATGTCTGTTTATTGTTGTTAAATATCAAGACCGCGTATGATGAACTTTTGTTGTAAATTCTTCATAAACTTGCACTGTAAAAGTCAGTTTTACGGTTTTGAGATTACAGATTAACAAAAGGTTTTTTTATTTCAGAAAGATTGTGACATTTTAGAATCATTTACGTTATTAATACTAATGGAAGTTAAAATAATATAAAAATCAGAGCAGAACGTTATTTGGAAGCTTCACATTGATAGAAATAGAGACAGAAATAATTTGAAAATGGGGATTCTTAAAAGATTTCAATAAGCAAATGGAATAATTGTTTCATAAAACCGATGAGAAAATGGAAGAGGTGAAAAAGGTAGGATGAATTGATACAAGCCTTGGAAGGAGAAACAATGAAAAACAAGAATGCAATAAGTAATATTAGAAAAGATTCAAAGAAATGTCTAGGAAGATCAAAAATAAGAAAAAATGTTTACGGAGTGAATTACAACCAAAAAATAATAAACCATTACAGTTTGCTTTCTATAAAAAAAAATCGATATATGTGTGCTCAGTTTGCGACTTTTTTTTCTGTTTTGTATTAGTCTTCAATTTCAACAAAAACTAAAAACATTTTTTCTAAAAGCTAAACACAAAAAGTATCTTGCTTTATCTTGCTTTCTTTAATACAAAACTTAATTGGTTAAGGTGAGTCAATTTTAATACTAATCACAATATACTGCCTAAGAAGTAAATACTGCTCTGCATTTTGGTTTTGATAATTAGTATTGTCTACATACGATTGACATAAGTGTACTTCCTATTAGTATTGCAGTGGTACTAAACCAACTGCCTAAATCGTGCAGTCTAATATCTAATTATAGACAGATCATTTAGAAAATATGGAAACACTTATAGATCTTTAGATAAAAAATAAATAATAAAATTTTTCGAGTTTCTAACAATTATGTCTTAATATATCTTGTAAAATAAATTAGATTAGTTAAAGGTTACATTAAGGAAATATATATTTGATAAACAGAACCGACAGGTATATCTCTTAGATATTGCTGTACCAAATTCACACAACCTCTTACAGACCCACAACACAAAAATTGAAAAATATTTACAACTTTCTGTTGCATTAAAAATTTATGGAATCTTGAAAAAATTTCAATTTTTTCATTGGTTATTTTAGGCACGGGTATAGTAATCCGTAATATAAAAACATTACATTTAAAAGAAAATGTGATTGTTGAAATATAAAAGGCGATATTATTATGTTCATGTCATAGTCAGAAAATTTCTTAATATCGATCACACATTGAACACTCCTGAAATAAGTCACATGATAATTATTGTGCGGCAAGACGGCGGTAATTACGCTGGATTAAAAGTATATCATCATTTAAAGCCAATATCCGTAACGACCCGGTCCAATAGCCGCACTGGGTGATGGCAGGTCTATATATACTTGAAATAAATTTTAAAAAAATATATTTTTATTATTTTAAATATACGAAAACAAATCGAAAATACAATATAAATAAGAAAAAAGAATAGAAAATAATTAGTAGTAGTTGCGATGATTTTTTTTCTTTCTCTGTATAGTGGGTCATAATGTTCATTTCTTGCACGTTATTTTTCCCTGATTTTGATAGTAATTGAAAGTAAACACGCGATATTCGAATTTTTACTAGTTATTAGGGGGAAATATAATTCTACCACACAGTGGTTGTTGCAAGAACCATTAATGTGATAATATCAATAGGTTTGAAATTGCTCCGTATTAAATTTAACAGACATTTACTTACATATTTCAACACAGTGAGAATAATCATTATGTTTACTGTTATAAAAACAAAATGAAAACGAAGACAAACAGAACCTAATGACGTGAAAATTGAAGGGTACACGAGTCGAATGTTAAAAGCATTCAAAGGCGGTTTTTGCAGGAAGATCGATGGTATTTCAGTGTGTGGGGTGTTGGAAAGAAAAAGACAAAAATTAACATTTTGCAAAATTTTCAAACAAGTCAGATTACCTAGAATACATTAAAGACGAGATATCGCTAAATGAATTATATTAACGACTATCTCAAATTTCCAAAATAGGCATGTAGTAAACGCGGAAGTTTCGATAAGAAAGTAAATATTTTCAACATATAGGACATAATGTTCTGAATTGTTTTGTTAGATCCTATCATAACAAAAACAACATCAAACGATGGTGTTTAATTACAACGAGCTAGATTCATATCTTCATTATTAGATGATAAGGTGTCGGATCGTAAAGTGTAATAATAAACGATGGTGATGCATGTTCATGGGTACATTAAGTACTCACAATTACCTCTTCATAATAATAATTTACTGCAATGACGTATGAAATTCGCATAATTGTTGAGGCAACCCATGCGTTACGAGCAATCGACATACCAATTATCGAAAGCACCATGAAAAAAGCCTGGAAGTCGGAGCGTGTGGATCTTTAAATTCGGTGGATCTTTGATTTGTGTGGATCTTTGAAACCGATTTAATTTATCTAATCTGGGTGCAGAATCTGCACATAATATTAGCGCACTCGCATTATTTTGCACGCATTTTCATGTGAAATGATAATATATAGGCAAGTTTGTAATTGAATTTGGAAAAAAATAGAAATGTTCACTGTTTATCGATCTAAAAAACTATATAATAATTCTGAGAAG
>QDEB01050500.1:0-20714 GCA_004193795.1 Asbolus verrucosus | reverse complement strand
AATCGCGTAAAAATGAACGTTTTTGAACTGCGAAACCCTCACCTTAAATTGGAACTAAATATATTGTCCAACACTATTAAAAAATACGACGAAGAAAATAGAATCAAAATAAATAAAATAATGGATTTTCTGGACTTATTAAATACTTATAAAATTGCTTTTTCGGAACATCTATACTTGTTGTGATTTCTATGACGATCCCTGTATCTAGTGCCGCGTGTAAACGAACTTTTGCGAGTTTAAAGCGGTTGAAATCATATATTCACAATTCCATGACAGATAAAAGACTAAATTATCTTGTAAACAATAAACATTAAATCCGAAATTGCAAAACAACTGAAAATTGAAAATGTTGTAACAGAATAACCGTTGCGTCTCACTTCATTAAATACAGCGTTATTCATGAGTGATAATGAGCCTGACAAAATCCAAATGCAACCCTTAATAAATCTGCAAAGTTAACGTTGATATTTATTTCTTGGTTTAAAAAACATGAAACAGTTAATTTTTGAAGATGCTATCAGCAATGACTGTATAAACGCGCAGNNTCAATTGTAACAAATAAAATCTAAAATATCTACGTTCACTTTGGAAGTGTATTGTGGGTTGCATTTGCATTTTGTCAGGCTCATTATCACTTGTGAATAATGCTGTGTAGGTGAGTAGTAAGTAATAAAATATTTCACTTATGATGTTATACCTCAAAATGGGTTACATTCACTACTTTTACAATAATTCTGATCATTATTATTATTAACCTTCTGTTAGTCTGCTGACTTTTTTTTACCTTAGTGGTCTGCTGGGGTCTAAAGGACCCCACAAGCCTATATCACGATTTTTTCTGAATTTAGTTTCTTTCTTAGGTATAATTAATGTAATAATAGGTATAAATAAGTGAAATACAATAAAAAATCCGTATATTGTCAAAATAAACTAAAAAATGTAAGAATATAAATGAAAAAGAATAAAATTATATAAACTACCGAAATTTTAAAACAAAAACAAAAAGAAAACCAAAAAAGAAATAGTCACTATGCGCACTCGTTACACATAAAATTGGCATGTTGCAAACAAACAGTTTTTTCACATTTCTGGCAAAAGTATTGCGATTTTCTATCCAACCCCCTGGGACAAAAATCGCAACGTCTTTTTTTCTTGGTCACATTTTGATTTGGTTCATTTTGTACAAGACGGTTTCTTTGTAATGGTATCTCGACTGTTACATTTTGTGCAAGATTATTTCTTTCATTTAAATGGTTGTAAATCATCTGCAAACCCAATTTTCTCAAATAATTTCGTCTTTTTGTCCTATAGTCATTATTATTTGATCGATAAACTATTTCTGAATTCACCCCAGCTGTGTTCATGAGAACAAAAAAAATAGTAAGTGGCCAACGTCTACTGTTTCTTGAAATATTATACGTTGCGGCAAGTTTATCGACAGTATCGACGCCACCCTTGGTTAGGTTATAGAATGTAACAATCTCTGGTTTTTGGACCACGCTTGAACTTTGATCAATGCCATCATCGTGATGAAGAGTGGAGAACAAAATCACATTTTTATTTTTTCGTGGCACATGTGAAACTACTGTAATGCCTTTCTCAAAACCAAAAATATTTGAAGGGCAAGATCTTCCAGCTGGAGCTAATAACTGTGGTGGTAGCTCTCGTTTGTTCTTTCGAACAGTACCAACTGAAGTCAATTTGTGTGCGTCCAAAAGCTTTTTCATCAAATTATAACTCGTAAACCAGTTGTCGAATGTCACATTGCGTTTACTTTTTGAAATTGGAGCTATCATTCTCAGAACAATGTCCTCTGGGTGGTTGCTAACTCGAAAAGGACCTTCAGGCTGCAGACCTACGTACACCTCCATATTCAATGTATAAAAACATCTGGCATAGACTAAAGCGAAAATCTTGATGCCATACTTAGCAGGTTTGTTGGGGATGTACTGTCTAAAAGAGCATCGTCCGCGAAATGCTTCTAATTTTTCTTCGATTGTCGTATATTCACTAGGTATATAAACGTTTTTGCAATTAGTGACAATTGGTCAAATATGAATCTAATTGGCGCCAATTTGTCAGTTTCTCGTCGTTCCTCCCGGGTTACAATATTATCAAATCGTAAGCAGCATAAAATGAAATAAAACCTTTGTAATGTCATAGTTTTTCAGAAGATTTCCACGCCAGTGTCATCGGTTGCCCACAAATCAGCCAAATTTTGACGACCAGATCTATATAAACCAGTCAAAAATTGAAGACCAAAAATGGCCAAAAGTTCATCTCTATCTGTCTCTTTTACTTTTTGTCTATTATCTTGACAATACGCAGCAGCTTTTTCCCTTATTTTAGCATTAGTTTGAGTCAACATTTCTTCAATCATGTCATCATCAAAATAAAACTTCCAACAATCTAAAGGTGTTTTCACATTTCTAAAATTTGCTTTTACACCAGGTAAATGTGTGATTATATTTTCTGCTCTGGTTCTTACATTTCGTGTAGGGACGTGTTTTTTCCATTTGGTTTTCCCGTCTTTCCCTATGTAAAAAGGACCACTAGCTTTGTTTTGCCCATCCAAAACAGTCTGATTCAGTTCAACGTCACTTACTTCCTGTTCAGTATCTGTATCATGCTCACTTTCCTCCAGAAAATCGGACTCCCTTTCATCTGCCGAGGAAAAAATGTCAATGTCGGATGAAACTTCCTGCCATAACCTGAAAAGTCTTTCTTGTTCTTTTTCGAAGTCTCCCATTGTGAGTTGAGACTTTTTGAAATAAAAAACATTAATTTTACACTAAAAAATAGAGAAAACCTCAAAACTTACGAAAATAATATCACTACCGTAAGTAGTCTGTGGGGTCTATTAAACCCGCCGGGATGAAAATAATTTAATTAGCACGAACTGGAGCCGATGTCAGACAAGCCGGTACTGACCATGTATGAGTTTATGCGGGAGAGGAAGCTATTGCAATTGGCAACGCTTAGAACGCGAAATTTGAACTTTTAAATCACTTTTAAGTTTTGACTGGGTCCATGAGACCCCGCTAGGCTAACGGAAGGTTAATATTATTGTCTAGACTACCTAAAAAATTTGTGGACCACCCGTTAGCCCACCCTTAAATTTGATGCTAGTTCCGCCGCTGCTCCAACCCTAATGTTTCTATCAATATTAAGTGGTACAAATAATGGAATCATTATTAATAAATCATTTCAATCTACCAAATATATATATTCTGTACGCCATTTTGACTGACATGAATAATGAACTCCCAGCTCAGTGATGTTAGACGTTATTATCAAGAGGACATTACAGCAACAGACATTGTCACCTTGTAAACTGTCCATTTATTTCAGCGTATACAAGACAATTAGACAATGACATAATCAGCTAAGATATCCATAAGTTTTAATACAGATTTTTCAAAAAATATCTCAACTTAAAATATTTTATTAAGTGTGAAACACAAAACCGTCACAAAGGGCAAAATGGCACATCACTTATCGGTCTAAAATGACATAGTGTATCGTTTTGCCCCGATTAAAGTCAAGCGACACATTCCCAAGTTTCTTTGTTTTCAGAATGGTGTCAAAATACCAAAGGAAAACAAATAGGCAGATCTGGACAGAGTTTGACATGTAGCGTGTTATTGAGGCCATTAACAACAAGGAAATGGGTTGGTTGAAAGCGCCAAAGATGTTCAACATACTTCAAACTACTTTACGGCGGCGAGTTCAAAATAAAAATAAATGTGCCATTGGTTCAGTGAAAGGTTTAGGGCGATTCAAAACTTGTTTAACTTTAGAAGCTGAGTAAGTATTAGTTCAACATATGTTGGACTTAGAATCAAGACTATTTGAACTGACCACAAATGAAATAAGGAAGCTTACCTTTGATTTATGATGTTGAGTTATGATTCCCTCATAACTTTAACAAGGTAAAAAAGATTGATTGGTTGAAGGGCGTTCGAAGTAGACATCCTGAAATATCTAAGAGCTCCGGAGCCCACTTCTGCGGCAAGGGCTATGGGGTTTAACAAGGCCTAATGAAGCAAATCGTGAAACGCAACTTTCTACGCAAGATAAAACTCCTGAAGAGCATGTAGATAGCAACATGGGAGTTAAAGATTGCTTACTTATGTTATCTCCAAAACCATCAGTTACATCACAACTTCCAAATATGAATGAAATTAAACAACACAAAGAAAAAGCGTCAAACCGAACTAAGAAAATCGCCCAGTAAGAAGGTTAAACGTACCATTTTTGAAACACCACACTTAGAAGAAGACTCTGAAGATCCATTTCATGATGAAAATGATAAAGATGAAACTGCGTGTTTGTTTTACAATGATTTATATGTTAGATCGAGGTCTGGGGAAAGGTGGATTAGGTGTCAGAAATGTAACACTTGGGCTCACTGCGAATGCGTTGAAGTGCCCATGAAAATAAAACAATATGTATGTGAACTTTGCAAATAAATATTCTTGCATATTGATATTTTATTCTTTTTTTTTATATTATTGGTACATGTAAGTTTCTGTTCAAGCAAAATGACACACTCATGTCGTCTTGCCCAAGGCATCAGAGCAAAATGAACTTTTGCATCGTTTTCCTTTCAATGTAATAAATAAATATAAGTTTTTAAAAACATTTTCTAAGTAACATATATGAAAAGAGAAATGTGTGAACATCTTATACTTGCTTTCACAAGATATTTAAGTAATATTGCAATACCAAAATATTGATTCAAATAGAAAGTATGCCATTTTAGGCACAATTCCCGTACATCTTTAAGACGTGCAGGGGCATTTTAATTTGTGATCGATAAATTGCATCTTTTTTTGGCTATTCAGAACATCGTGAAATCAAGTCATTTTATCCGAATCCAGCCAGATGAGATATTTTAGTGAAGTTTTATGCTGCACGAAATTGCACCTTTTGGGGGTTACTGCACGAAAGTGCACGCTTTGAAGTTTTGTTGAACGAAATTGCATTTTTTATACTTTGAAGAAAAAATTTGTTTTTCTTTTAATACCAACATAAAATTAACAAAAATTATCGAAAAAAAAATCGGAATCGAACGGTAGAAAAAATGTTTAGTGAATTCATTGTGTTAGGTAATGTAAACAAACTTCCCTTATTTCGAAAAAACTCATTAAACTCGAATTTGAGTTGTTTACATTATTGTTTTTCCTTCTATTAATTTTGTTAGTATTAAACAAGCTTCGGTACGGTTCAATGCCCAAAATGCCAAAAATTGGTGGTAGTAAATCTTCAAAAATTGCAGGATGGTTCAAAAACCATTCTCAACTTACGTCAAATGGCAGTACGGTGTTTTGCAACGCTTGTAACAAAACAATCAGATTTGATAGAAAATCCCAAATTGGTGCCCACTGTAGCACAAGTAAGTACCTACCTATTATTTTAAGTTTGTTTAAAATTAGAGTCACAGGTTTTGCCCCCTAGGTTCTCATTTGGCGTTCACAAATGCCAAAAAACAGAAGCATATCTCCAGTTCAAAAATTACTGACCGAAAGCTGCTCTTTATTGAATAAACAGAAGGAGTTTTTAATGGCTCTAAGTTATTCTATGGTGGCTTCCAACATATCTTTAAATACAGCTAATTTTAAACCTTTTAAGGATTTTTTACAGAAATACCTATATGCAATAAGTTGTTCCAGAAGACATAGTTTTACAGAAAAAAAATTAGAAATGTATCTAACTGTAAACTTTAATTCAAAAACCAATTATATATAATTATATTTTTTACTTTATGCGGTCATTTTTCTTCGATTAATAAAAATCAGTTTTAATTATCTTGTTCCTGTTTAAATTGTAAATTAAATTGTTCAAATTGTTTGGTTTTTTTAACTAAAAATATAAAAATAAAAACTTTTTTTTCTATTCTACATTGAGATACATGTTTTTTTAAATCAAAATAACATTTTTGCTCGCAAAAATAACATACAATGCGCGTTTTGAACTATACTAAATTTTTGTTGTACGTTTTTACACGTTTTGAAGTTTTTATTGCACGTTTTCAAATTTTTACTGCACGAAATTCGGAGTTTTAGTGATCGATAATCATGTGAAGAAACGATTTCAAGAAAAGTGGAGTTACAAAGCCAGTTTGGTAGTTCGATAAGCACGTTATCTACTACCCCGAACATGACTACAAGATTGCAAATGGGTACATCATGTGTTGTATTTTTAAAAATCTAAATAATATCCAGGATGAATGTTAACGACCTTAATGTTATTGCGCATTTACGGGTTAATTATCGTGAACAATGTTATTAAGCGGTAAATGTCCAATATTAGATTTTAAGAAAACGTTTTGAAATATATATGTCAATGTTAATCAACATTTACGATGTATCATTTCTAAGGTTTAAACTTTTATATTTCCCGGTTTATTGGTCAATCTCACTTACCAAATTAGTCCCCCGCTGACACCTAGTAGCACCGAGTCGAACTTATCGAAAAAAACACTTTTCGTTTTGCAGCTCACCGTACAGTCAAACGGTTTCACATGAATTAGTGTACTGTTTTTGATGGTGCCACCTATAACAAATTATTTAAAACTGATGCAAATTAAACAGTGGTCTAGTTTTCTTCGAAATAAGTTCTACCAACATGAAATAGTTTACTCAATAAAATTTCCCCAATATGCCACACATAATGTCACAATAAAAAGGTTAATATCGTTTTATTATAATATAACCTCACTATAGGTGAAGCTGTTGAAATTGTTAAGAAAAGTAAAAACTGTAATTATTGTTTTTATTATTTATGTTCAAAGTAAGCAAGTTATTAAAATTTCATATTTTTATTCATGTGACTAAAAAAATTGTGAAATTATGTAATGTGTCTTTTTTACTTATATCTGCGCCATAATTTATGCCGTAGCTTTTACCACTAATATAAAACTAAGATTTTACTAAATTTTTTTAGATTAGTGTATAAGAAACTAAAAAATTACAACAGCCATAATGGTATTGATGTTATGAAATGAGAAGTTTAATGTTTGTTTTTTTACTTAATGTTGTACTTCGTTGGACCTAATAAATTGGAATGATGTTTGTAAAATCATATCTTTTTAGAGTACCAAGTTATTCTCGATTCTTGGTAGGTTAAGCAAATATTTAGGAGAAGTTTCTTTGCTAATAGTTTTCCTGTAGGTCAAATATTCAAGTGTAAATTCTTCAACAGTGGTTACAGATTTTGAATTTAAGCCAAAATTCAACAGTGCAGAACAAGAAAAAATACTGAGTTTTCTTAATCAATCAAACAGGGATCACTTGCTGAAGTATGTCATCACTATCCTTATTATCCAACAAAACAAACTATTTTGTATTGAATTAATAATTTTGTGTCCTCCACAACAACACAAAAAAAAAATTTAATTCATTAAAACTGATCTTTTTTGTCAATGTTATATTTTTATTGTTTTGATTGGACTTTCGTAATTATTTTTGATCTCTGGTAAACACAAAGAATAAATACACGAAATTTATGTACGATAATTATTGCTGATTATGACATTCTGTTTCAGCCTTAAAGTCTCACAAACTAAAATAAACAGTCTGGAAAGTTACAAAAAGAAAAAAGGACCATTTAAATCATTGAATGAACTTTTAGAAGTTGATGGTTTGGGTGTAAAGGTTTTAGAAAAACTTTGCCAACAAATTATTTCAGATAAGCCAGATGAAAATATTAAAAAAGCAAGTAATGGTAGTAAAAAGATGAAACAGTTTCTGGTACCTCCTCTCTCATCAGAAATTGTATGTATATTTGATGTAGAATAATAAAATAATATACTAAACTGTTGCTTTTCAGGCAATTTCATCTGCAGTGGGAATACATATAGCACCAATGGGTGTTAGTTGGGCAAAGCTACATAATTCTGAAAATAAATTGGAATGTTGGGGATATCAAGATTTTATAAATCTTCCAAAAAAAATGTTTCCGATGGACACATTCAAATTGGTAATAAGAACTTTATTTATTTATATATTTTATATTTATGTTATTTATTTCTATCAGAATATATGCTTTTTTGTAGGCCATGCACATATTAAATAATCTTCCAGTAGGAGATGTTTATGTATTTGAAGGAACATCTAATATGGGTTTACAAGGGCAAAAACAACCATCAACTGTAACATCTTACACACAACAAATAGAATTATCCTCAATGTTATTAGCCCTGATTAACACTAGTTCAACTCATAATACAAATTTCAAGAATATTGATAAAGATGAAACAGAAATATTAAATTCAGTATACTTTTTGAGATCAAAATTACCTGCCAGGTAGTTTCAGTTTATGTTATGAAAATGATAATTATTAAGATTTTATTTTTAGATTATTTAAAACATTAGTTGGTAATGAATGTGTTTCCAGCACCACAACTATACTTCAATTATTAGATAGTTCAGTTTTGGAAGAATTTACACTGCCTTGTACTCCTATAACTTTAGATAAAAAAATTAAAAATGATTATTTATCTCAATCATCAGCGCACAAAGAGCTTTTAGGTCAAGCTTTGATGTTAACAATTGCCTTTACAGATCTTTGTGTGAAAAGAAATTCGCTTAGCTTAAATGCTGTTGTTCCTAAGAAAAAATAAGTTGTAATTATTTTCATGATTTTTTTTGAACAACTAGGTCTTGTTATTTTATATGCAAAAATAATACAGTCCTAACCTATGGAGTTTATTAACATCGTTATTTTTGGTTAAACCGACCACCACCTGGCACGGCTATCAGGCCGAATATTCACATTTCACCACGAATATTACTATCAAGTGATAATATGCTTTTAATCCAGCGTTGTTACCGCCGTCTTGCCGCATTATAATTACCATTTTGACGGAGTTCGGCGCTAGTGTCCAATGTGTGATTAATGTTACGAAATTATGACATATGATATGAGCATAATCATATCGCCTTTTGAATTTCAACAATTAAATTTTCTTTTAAATTTAAGTGTTTATATTACGGATTAGAGATTTGGGTAATATACCCGGTAAACGGTAAAACTGAATTTTTTTCAAGATACTATAAAATTTTAATTGCAACAGAAAGTTGTAAATATTTGTCAGTTTTTATGTTGTAGATCTGTTAAGAGTTTGTGTGAATTTAGTATACACCTGTCGATTCTGTCTATGAAATAAAATGATATCAGGCCTGTTGGCGACGATATGTATATCAGTTAAAACAGTTCTGTCCCAATACAGTTTATAGTTACCGTTTTCCAAATAACTACTGAATTATATTTTAAAGCAAGTTGTTGAATAATTTTGGCAAACATATATCTTTTTTTTATTGGGTTTGTGCCAAAACAGAACAAGATGAAATTATGTGTTCAGTTGTCTCTGATACTGCCTTACAAATCCTATATCTATCAGTAATCGAGTTGCCTTTAATTATATACTTCTCTCAATTTTTGATATTAATCACTTTGTCTTGAAGAGTAAATATAAATCTTTTTTAAATCTTTTTAATCACACGTGTGAAGCTTTGATATCAATTTTTGATTGTTGGAATTCATGGAAAAATCATCCATATAGAGACTTTTCTTTTATGTTTGTGATTGTATTATTAATGTCAATTTTTAAAGGATTAGAAACCACAGAATTACTTAGATTTAAAAGGATATAATTTTTATCAGCCGATGAAATCGCTCTTAAAAAGTATTTTCTTGAGCTCTATAGAGAAAATATTTTTTAGTATAAACATTTGATTGTGAATTAAAATTTATTTCTAAATTTAGCAGATCTCTCCCACCATTTACTCGAGGTAAAGTAAATCTTTGTATCTCAGATTTAGAATGATGCTTATTGTGTTTTGTAAACATAGTTCTGATTTTAACATTAATGTTCTGAATATCTGCCTTGGTCCATTTTATCACTGAAAGAATACGCTAATAATGGAACAGTGTAGGTATTAATCGCTTTGATTAAATTGCTACCATTCGAAATGAATTTGATATTGACTTTACACTTGCATAAAAATTATTCCGCCAGTTTAGTTTTAACAATTGTGTGTTCAATATATATTGATTGTTATATATATTATTATGTTATATGAATATTTGTAAAATTCCTTTTTATCCAAACTTTTCATAATTTCTCCATTGTTAATTGTATTTTCCAAATTTTGATATTGATCACGAACAATAGCTTGAGTTTTGCATTTATCAACTCCAAAATTTATTCCAATATCATTGGAAAAATTTTCAGTTATAGTTAATAGATGATTTTTAAATAGTTGATGCATATCGTTCAGTATCATCCATCTATGAAAGATGATTTAATTTAGTTTGATTACTATTGTTAACTCTGATGGTAAAACCATATCCAGAGCTGTTTAGTAAATGAGATAAAGGGTTAGCAGCTAACCGAACCATAGAAGAATATACTTAAGGCTAGGTTGGAGAAATCCCTAAATATATGAATAATGGGAAACGTTTTTTGAGCCTATTTTGGCATTTGAAACCTAACTCGCGTTCCACGTTAATTGCATATGTGAAACCTTAACGCGTAACTGTATTCATTTTCAAAAATTTGCTTGGTTTTTGAAAAAGATTCAAAATCACCGATTCGTTTTTCATCGTTATGAAGAACGCTATCACCATCAGGTTTTCACCCACAAACGTAATTTTTTGAGTTCTAACGCGCAACTATATTTTTTTACGAAATAATGTCTCCATTTTTGATTAATGGCTTTTAAAAAAAAATTGCAAATAGACAACTTCTTATACATTTCTTCGGCGACCATCTTGAGAAACCGGTTGATTTACGATCTCCAACTCAGGGACAGCAGGACGTCTAAAGACAGACCATAAAACTATACAAAAAGTATTTGCAAAACATTCAATAATTTACTTCTAAAATTGAAACAACATAATATTGTGATACTACCTACCCGACATACAAATATATTTAATTTGTTCAATATAAAATTAAGTTGCCAATTATAATGTTTATTTCATTTATTAAGAACTTTATTGACTATTCTGAACTATAATTATGATAATTATTAAGTATTCAAGCAGATTATTTTCGTGACAGTTGACAGGTTGTTGGTAGTTGAGTTATGTCACCAATCTCCGGATCCTGAATTCCCTAACATCCCTCTTCTTCCAATGAGCAACTGACAACTGACGTGCAACCCCAGAACAAATAAGTTAACAGACATTTACAGATCGAGTCTTTGAGAAAGCTTCACGTGGCGACCCGAGCTGGTGATTTTCTTTAATGTCACGGATTTTCTAGGAGTTTTTGGTTTCTCTAGCTGAGTACTGTACTCTGTACGTTCTTGTTCTCTTGGGTGGCGTATTCTTGACGTTATTTATGTTTTCTGGCTCGGTTGGCACTTCTTGATTACGTTCTAGGTCTATTTGTGACATTTTATGTAGTCTTATGAACCATGAATTTCTTCTGTACGTTGTTCCTTCTGGTGTCTTAATGATATATAATACGATCTTAGTTGGACAGTTGTTGCTATAATCGTTGCAGGTTGCCAATTTTTATGCTTTTGTAAAGAACTTTGTCTCCTTTTTTGAAATATTCTGATGGTTTCGTTCCTTTGTCAGCGTATCGTTAGTTTTGTTAGTCTTAGAGGCTTGAAGATTCTTCTGGACATTTTTTTATTACTTTTGGTGTTAGCAGTTTTTCTGTTGCTGGTAGTAGTGTTTTGGTTCTTCTGTTCATTAGCCTTTGCGCTGGAGAACCTAAAGCAGCTCGTGGTGTATTCCGATAGTGTAATAGTGCTAGCTGGATAGCTGCAAAACATTTAGCTAGTAGGTAGACTCGATGTGCGATGTTCGAATTGCAATTCTCGTGTGTGTTGTATAAGAAGTTGCCTATATAGAGCTGAGAGTCGTCTCATAATGTGGAAGGGGAGTCACTATTAAAAATGAACATCAGTAGTATGAAGAAGAGTCTGATGAGAGCTAGAACTAAGCAGCAAAGTTTAAGTGCTTTTCTATAATCATATACTTATGTTGATCATTAGAGTTAATAAACCTTATTAATAAAAACAGTGATTAATATCTATAACATGGTGCAGTCGGAAACGAACAAATAAATACTTAAGAAAAGGAAGTTAATTCAAAAAGAAAAAAAAAAGTGTAAAAATGGAATTCCTGAAACAGCCCAAGGAGATGGAAATGACAGGAGATCTAGCGAAGAATTGGAAAAATTCAAAGAAAATTATCAGCTCTACGTCACCGCGTCTGGTTGCTATGCGAGGGACAAGCCAGTACAAGCAGCAGTACTCTTACATTGTGTAGGAGAAGAGCCCCGAGAGATCATCAAAACGTTGGAGCTCTCACCGGAAGAAATGAGAGATCCAGACCAGATACTGATGAAATTGGATGCACATTTCGTACCAGCATCGAATGTGAGTATTGAAAGACATAAATTCAATACAAGAGTACAGCAACCGCAAGAAAGTTTCGATAATTTCTTGAAAGATTTGAAGAAAATAACAGCGGAGTGTGAATTTGCTTCATTAAAAGATGGACTCATCAAAGACAGAATAGTATGCGGAATAAATGACGCAAGAGTGAAGGAAAGGCTATTAAGAGAAGCTAATTTGGATTTGAATAAAGCAGTATTAATCTGCAGAGCCGCTGAACAGTCACAGAGCCACATCCAACAATTATCACAAAGCAAGGAAACAGTGGTTGAAGTAAATGAATTGCGGAGAAACATGAAAACTGGTCCTGGAAGAAATTCTAACAAACGCAACAACGCTGCTGCTTTGTCAGCAGGACAAAGCAGCAGCGACGACAAGAGAGGGAGCAAGATGGAGTCAAGTGCGGGAGCATCGAGACCGACCGACTTTCGAGAACAACACGTGCAGAGCCAGCCATGCGGAAAATGTGGTAAAAAACACAAATCCTAACAATGCCCAGCGTTCGGTAAATTTTGCGATAAATGCAAGAAACGTAATCATTTTGCGTGCTGTTGTAAAAGCATCATGGAAATTCATCACATTAATTTACATGATAATTCCGAAACTAATACCAATAATAAAACGGAATATATTTTGGGGGAAACTAACTTGAATACAAAACGGGAGTTATTTCATGTGTTGAAGTTACAGAAATATAAATTTAAAATTGATACGGGAGCACACATAAATGTAATCCCAAGAGATATTTTTAATCTTTTGAATTTACCTGTTAAGCTTAAGAGATGTAACGAGATAGCGCATAATTATGAAAGGTGACAATTAAAGATTTTGGGTTCCTGCTTTTTAGATATAGAACTGGAAGATGGAAAAAGTAGTAACTTAGAATTTCATGTCATTGAAACTATAGTAATACGGCACCTCCAATCTTATGTTTAGAATCAAGTCTAGATTTGAATTTAATTCGAGTGAAAAAATAGGAGAAATTCAAAAAATGAAACCGATACAAGAGATAGTCTCGGAAAATTCTGATTTGTTTAAGGGTATAGGCAAAATAAAAATAAAACCATTTGAATTCACTCTCAAAAATAATTATGATCTTACAGTAATACCGTGCAGAAGAGTACCTTCTAGGTTAATGAATGAACTGAAAGCAGAATTAAATCAAATGGAAAAAAACAGTATGATCAAGAAAATTACTGAACCCACAGAATTTGCTAATCCAATTGTAATTACAAAAAAGGCATCAGGTGGAATTCGTATTTGCTTAGATCCACAGAATTTAAATAAGTCGTTAGCTAGAGAATATTACAAATTACCTATTTTTGAGGAATTGACAAGTGAGTTGCATGACTCTAAAGTTTTCACAATATTAGATGCAAATTGAGGTTTTTGGTAGATTCAGTTAGCAGAAACTTCTTCTAAATTAACGACTTTTGCAACTCCTTATGGGAGATATCAATTTTGTAGACTACCACATGTCTTAACAAATGCTCCTGAAATTTTTCATAAAACCTTTAAAGAAATATCCAAAGAAATCAAAGGTGCAAAAATTTATGTAGGTGATATTATAATTTTTGCAAGAACGGAAATGGAGCACAATGCAATCCTAGAAAAAGTTTTGGCAAAAGCTCGAGAATGTGGAGTCAAATTTAATAAAAACAAAAGTCAATTTAAAATTGATCATGTTAAATATGTAGGTCATTTAATTACCTCGGAGGGTATCAAACCAAATCCGGACAGGGTGGAAGCAATAAAACAAATACCAATACCGACAAATAAGAAAGAATTGTCCAGATTTTTAGGTATGATTTACCTATACTTCAAAGTTTATTCCAAACATCTCAATTAATCGTAAATTTAAGAACTTTAATGAAATCGAATGTAATCTGGGAATGGACACAAAAACATTAAAATGAGTTTAACTATTTAAAAACTATTTTAACGAAAGATCCAGTTTTAAAATTTTACGATGAATCCAAACCAATTGTTTTGTTTGTAGATAGTTCCAAATCAGGAATGGGAGCAATCATTCTACAGGAGGGACAGCCGGTAGCTTATGCATCTAAATCTTTCACAGAATCACAAGAAAAGCATGCGCAAATTGAACAAGAGGCTTTAGCCATAGTTTTTGGTTGTCAAAGATTCCATCAATATTTATATGGTAAACCATTTATTGTAGAGTCGGACCATAGACCATTGAAATTAATATTCAAAAAACTGCTTAAAAAATGTCCAGTGAGACTACAAAGATTACGTATTAATCTACAAAAATATGACCTAACTGTAAAATATAAATCGGGTGTGCAATTATATTTCGCAGATGCATTGTCCAGAGCGAGCTACAATGATAAGAATTTTGACTTAATTGAAAATGAGGTAAATGCATTCATTTGTTTAGTACAGTTCAATCAAATTAGTATTAGGCAATTAAACAAAGTTAGGGATGAAACCATTAAAGATGAGGAATTAAGTAAATTGCGAAAGGTAATTGCAAGAAGGATGGCCTAGTAGCCAAAAACAGTTAGATAATTTGGTCAAACCCTACTGGCATTGTAGAGATGAATTAACAGAAATTGACGGAGTTTTATATCGGAGTGATCGTATTGTTTTACCATCAAACATGCGACATGAAGTTAAAACGAGGTTACACTATAATCACATGGGTATAAATAAAACAGTTACAAAAGCTAATGAATTAGTTTATTGGCCAAATCTAACAAAAGAAATCACAGATGTAGTCAAAAATTGTGTAACTTGTCTAAAATTTCAAAATGCACAACAAAAAGAGACACTGATCAGTAGTCAGTTACCTAACAGGCCATGGGAAATGGTAGCAGCAGATCTCTTCCAGTACAAAAGTAATGATTATCTATTACTAGTTGATATTTTTTCTAAATATCCAGAGATCATAAATATGAATAATAAAACCACAAGTACGGAGATGATTGAAACAATCAAATCATTATTTGCCAGACATGGAAAGCCAGATACTTTTTACTCAGACAATGGTCCACAGTTTGGCAATCAAAATTTTCAATCTTTTCTTAGACAGTGGGAGATCAATTTTCAAAGTAGTACACCTCATTATGCACAATCCAATGGATTCATTGAACGACATGTTCAAACGATCAAAAAACTAATTAAAAAATGTATTGATGATAAGAGAGATATCAATTTAATGTTATTAGAGTATAGAACAACGGCGGTATCAAATAAAGTACCTTCTCCTACGGAGTTACTGTATGGTCGTAAAATAAAGGGTCACGTAATAATTAATGAAAAGTTACTCGAATCCAAATATGACATCTCAGTTGCAAGGGAATTTTTCAAGACTAATCAAGCACCACAAAAATTCTATTACAATAAACATGCAAGAGAGTTGCCGCAATTACAGGCTAATGAAAAGATTGTAGTTCAAAATCAAAAAATTAAACAATGGGAACTTGGAATCGTAATGCAAAAAGATACAACAAGACCTAGATTCTATAGTGTAAAACAAAACCAAAAAATGTATAGAAATAGAAAGTTCATAAAGAAAACTAGTGCAAATTTTTCAGATTCAGGTAGTACTGGAAATAAGGAGCTCTATATGAACAATGATGTAACAGATAGTGACGAGGAAGACATGAACAAGGCTGAGGTGTCAGCGGAACGAAGAGAAATAAAAAGTGAAAATGCTAGTGACAGCTCCGGAAAGGAAGCAATAAAAACAACACGTAGTGGTAGGAAAATTCGGAAACCTAGTTACCTGAATAATTATATTCCCTACTAAATTCCAAAACATCTTATCAAAAATTTTTATAAAGCTTAAAAGTGAGTAACCATCACATTAAGAGGCGAGATGTTGTATAAGAAGTTGCCTCTATAGAGCTGAGAATCGTTTCATAATGTGGAAAGGGAGTTGCCATTGAACAAGTGAATATATAGTAGTAGAGCTAGAACTAAGCAGTAGAGTTTAAACGCTTTTCTGTAATCATGTACTCATGTTAATCATTAGAGTTAATAAACCTTATTAATAAAACCAGTGATTAATATAACAGTGTGAAAATTCGGAATTTTTCAGATTTGTACTGAGTTTCTTCGTTTGATAATATGACATCTGGAATTCCAAAGTAGGCAAACCAAATCTTCAGAGCTTTAATGACATTCGAGTTTGTTGTTTTTTGACTGTGTGAAATCAAAATATCTCGAATATGCATCAGCTATTAGTATGAAGTTCTTTCCTTGAAATCGAAACAGGTCTGTACCGACAACGGACCAGGGTCTTGATGGAATTTCTTGTAGTAACATCGGTTCACGAGGCTTGTCTTTTTGTTGGTTTTGACAAATCTTGCAATTTTCTACGGATTTTTTCACATCTTGTTTCATTGTTGGCCAGAATACATGATCTTTTGAGAGTCCCAATGTACCTTCCATTCCTTTGTGTGATAGATGGGAGGACTGCAGTGTAATTTGAATCATATTTGGTGGGATCAGTATTATGTCGTTCTTGAGAATTACATCCTTTGTATAGGATAGTTGTTCACGATATTATAATATAATATTTGTGCAATTCGGGTGGCAGATCTTTTAATGGTTTGGGCCATCCTTTCAAAATTGTTTTCCTTAACTGCGGTAACTTAGGGTTGTGAGAGGTTTCTTCTTTGAGTTGTTTCAGTTTGGTTTTTGTCATTGGTATCACCAAATGTATTTGAAGGTTGCATTGTTCTTCTGTTTCTTTGTTTTCACAGTCTCTACTTAACGTGTCAGCTATGTACAGCCCCGAACCTTTCTTATATACTGTTTTTGGGTTGTATGGTAAGGTCTCAAATAATATGTGTTGCAGTCTTGGTGGTGCCTCTGTTATGTGTTTTTTGAATATCGACTCTAGTGGTTTATATTCAGTTTCCACAGTGAGTTCACTATTACCCCACATGTACTCTTTAAATTTTCTGCACGCTGCTAGGATTGTGAAAGCTTTTTTTTCTATTTGACTCCAATTCTTCTGAGACGTTGTTAGAGCTTTGAGCTGTATGCTATCGGGCGACCATCTAGCATTAATACTGCTCCTACTGAATGTTGACTAGCATCTACTAAGAGAAGTATAGGTTTTTGACTGTTAATAATAACCTAAAACTGGTTGGTTCTTTAGGTATTCTTTTAGTTTCAGGAACGTTGCTTCTTGTTCATGTTCCCAGGACCATTCGTTGTTTTTGTTTAGCAATATTCTTAACGGTGCTGTTAGTTTAGTTAAGTTTTTGATAAATTTTGTTAAGTACGTAAGCATGCCCAGGAATCCTTGGAGTTCCTTTTTATTCGAAGGTCTTTTCAAACTTGATATAGTCTCGATCTTGCTTTCGTCTGGCATTAGACCCTTATCAGCGTCCTAAGAACTTTATTTCCTGCACTGAAAATGTACATTTTGAATGGTTGAAGTCCTGATTTTTCTATTATTTTTGAGACTTGCTTGATATTTTGTTTCAGTTCCAGTTTTATTTTCGCATGTATTAAAATGTCGTCCATGGAACATTCTACATTCTGCTGTTCTTGTAATACGTTACACGATTTGCTGAAAAACTTCTGGGGCACTCGTCAATCCAAAAGGCATTCTCTTAAAGGTATGGGGTCGAAAAAGTGAAATATCTGGCGGTTCTGTTTGTGACTTTTGTTTGCCAAAATCCTTTCTTGCAATCTAGAAGGGTAAACTATTTTGATCCATTATTCTTATTGCGATTTCTTCTACAGTGATCAAGAGATATTGACGTCTTTTTAATTTTCTCTTGATCGCTGAAGGATCTATGCATATTCTTAATTTGTTGTTTTGCCTCTCTATAACTATGGGTCATACGGCTGGAGCTTGATTGGTGTGATGGTACCTGATTCAACCATGTTGTTGAGTTCTTTCTTTACTTCATTTCTTAATGCATGTGATATTCGCCTCGCAGGAGTTATTGGTAATTGGGTATCTTCTTCTAAATCTATATCATATAGGAATCTTTTCAAACACCTATTCCCTTGAAAATATCGTCGGACTGTTTTGTCAGTAAAGTATCTAACCTTTTTTAATTAACCCTAACTGTATACAAGAATCTTTTCCTAGGACTGGTTGTACAGCTGCATCTACTATTATGAGTTTAATATCCTTTGATTAATTTTTATGAATTATTTTGCAGTTTGACTCACTTATTACTTTTAATCTGTCATTGCTGAATGACAGGAGTTGTTTAATCTTTGTGGGTTTAACTTTCAGCTTAGATTTCTCTGCTAATCTTTTGGTGATTACGTTGCATTGAGCTCCAGAGTCAAGCTTGGATTTAATTTGTTGGTTTGCTGGAAGTATTAACGTTTTATACCAGTCTTCACTTGGTTTTTCTTTTTGTTCCACGCTTGCAATGAACATGGTCTCTTCTTCTTCTTCTTCATCATCCGTATTTGCATTTGCTATGGCTGTGTTAACCAGTTGGCTCTTGTAACATTTGTGGAATGTTATTATTATTATTATTGCATTTTCTGCATTTTTTTCCAAATGTTGGGCAACATTTTCTGCAATGTTCCACATCTTTTACAGTGAAATGTTGATTCGTTTTCTTTCTGTGATTTCATGTTCATATCCTGGCTTGTTTTGATTCCGTCTGCTTGTTGCTCTTCATTTTCTTTGATGCAATTTATCTGTTGTTTTGCTTGTTCGTTTACGCGACATACATTAATGGGTTTTTCAAAGGTTGGTTTGCCATCAGCCAGTGGCTTTTCTCGACTTGCGTCATCCAGTATCTCCGTTACGACCATGTTTCAGGGTGTCAAACGCACAGTTTCTGCTTTTATTTCTTATTTCTGTCAGGAACTCATCGAAGGGCTCTCCCGGCCTCTTTCATGTCTTGTTAAACATATACCTTTCATAAGCGACGTTTATTTTCGGTACGAAGTGAGTCTCAAACTTGGCTTGAATGACGTCTATTTTCTGTACTTCTTCCTCTTCTTCGTGTTGTAATTTTAAAGGTATTATATATTTTAACAGTACCAGGGCCAGTGACACTCATTAACGTAGCTACTTGTATTTGAGACAGTTTCTTTTTGAGGTTTGTAGATAAGTTGTCAACAGGGACTGCTCCAAATAAATTTTACAAAGGTGGCTATTAGTAATCATTAAGCAAATAGTCTTATGATATTACAAAGCAGGTTGTTAAAATAATCTGTTTTCACAAAACTGAGTGGGTAATTTCGAAACTCATAGGATTAAACGTAGATGAAATCTGGAATGTTAACAGGTTAATGTATATAATTTGTATATACACGTAAGTAGGATAATTCCGGTAGAGATGCCTACAGTTTTTATTTATTGCTGTAATTCTGAGAAAAATATATATTTTTTAAATTCAAATGCTCAAGCTGGGAGTATATTTATAATAGTTTAATACAAGAACAAAATTAATAACATAAACAAAACATAAATAATGAAGAATATAACAAAATATGTAATTTGGGCATCTGTACTGATACCCCGGTAGAGACGCGGGTGAAGCGCCACTGTACTCCTAATTAATTTTTTTTAGACAATTTTAATTTCTTTGTTTTAGCTGAGTCATTACTCATTGAAAAGAACGGAGAACAAGTTTCATAAAGCCAGTTCTTGCACATGGAACATCTAATCCAGTCATTTGTTTTTCTTCTTTTAAGATAATTTTCGACGCATTTCCTACAATTTTCATCATCTTCGTTATTTAGATCATCTGAACTGTCGTCGTGCACTGAAAAGTTCGCATCTCTACCCAAAAATTAGAAATTAGGCATCTTACCCATATACTAAGAGTAAGGTAAGTAAGTAAGCAAGTAAGTAAGTAAGTAAGCATAACTGGATTTTCTCAAGAGGTCATAGTTCCAATATAAACTCTACATTTTATAGACGTAACAAATATTTTGTCCTTTAAAACCAGTACATTCTTTTTTTGTTAGTTTTATTAGAAATTAATCCCTAGACAGCGAAGTCACTTACCAACACCAGCTCTTTTTAACTTAACAAACAAATTATCAGACATAGGATGGCATTTGTAGGACACTTCGTGAAATATAAAAAATTGGGCATCTCTACTGATTGGGTATCTTTACCGAAATTACCCTATATATAAAAAAATTTACTAAATGGACACAAAAGAATTATCACTTATAATTTTCCAAGTGCCTTGATTTTTCCCAGCGGCTCGGACTAATTTATTACTTATATTGGAATGCGTGAGAACAAAATATCCGAGGGCAAATCAACTCACATAGGAAATTCGGTAAGAATTTTCTTTTCTTTTATAAATTTCTTTCAA
>QDEB01050499.1:0-11331 GCA_004193795.1 Asbolus verrucosus | reverse complement strand
CAACGCTGCGTTTCATGTTGACTGCAGTGTTTGGTTGACTAAAATTCAAGGAGCCAGCTCCTAGTTAGATGCTAGTTTCACCGAGGTTGTAGAAAAACCATTGTTACTATTTCAAAATTTGCAGTTATTGTCAAAGCAACAAATGGACCTCGTTATGTGGTAGGTTGTCGCCGACAACTTGATAAGACCAAACTAAAAGCAGGCACAAGAGTTGCCCTTGACATGACCACATTAACAATCATGCGGTATTTGCCAAGAGAAGTTGATCCTCTTGTTTATAATATGAGCCATGAAGATCCAGGAGACGTAACGTATTCTGCCATTGGAGGGCTGTCAGAACAAATTCGAGAGCTGCGAGAAGTAATTGAACTACCGCTTTTAAATCCTGAATTATTTATGAGAGTTGGAATAACTCCACCTAAAGGTTGTTTATTGTATGGTCCACCTGGCACTGGAAAAACTCTGTTGGCTAGAGCAGTAGCATCACAACTAGATGCTAATTTTCTTAAAGTTGTTTCTAGTGCAATTGTGGATAAATACATTGGAGAATCAGCTAGGTTGATTAGAGAAATGTTTAATTATGCTAAAGATCATCAACCTTGCATCATTTTTATGGATGAAATTGATGCTATAGGCGGTCGTCGATTTTCTGAAGGTACTTCTGCTGATCGAGAAATTCAGCGCACATTGATGGAACTCTTGAATCAGATGGACGGGTTTGATTCACTTGGACAAGTGAGTTTTGGTTTCTAGAGATTGGTGTAAGTTACTATTATGTTGGTATTCTAGGTCAAAATGATCATGGCAACAAACAGACCTGATACACTTGATCCAGCTTTATTACGTCCGGGACGTCTAGATCGAAAAATAGAAATTCCGCTTCCTAATGAACAAGCGAGACTTGAAATTTTGAAAATTCACGCGGGCCCCATTGCTAAACATGGAGAAATTGATTATGAAGCTATCGTGAAATTATCAGATACCTTTAATGGGGCTGATTTAAGGTAAAAAGAAATTTATATTTATCAGAGTTAATGTATACATTAACAGTCTTTAACTCTTCATAAAATCTTCACTTCTTTTACTGAATAGACATTATAATAATGGTAATTATTAATTCTTAGTGTCAATTAAATCTTAACTTTTTTATCTTATACAGGAGGAGTAAAATTTTGTTGTGATTTGGTCAAAAAGTGTTACAAAAGACTACTTAAGACGATAATTTTTGCATCAATTAATGCATTTGAAATGCTGATCAAATTTTATTTTGTGTTAAACTCGCAGCTCAACTTAAGGAGTGAAAATGTCTCTTTATTTTTGCATTAAAATTAAATTTTGTTATATTCAGTTACTTCAAAAACCATAAATTATTATCATTCCTTATTTACAATTTAACTTTTTTAGATTTAAATTACAAGAATAAGAGTAATCATTTTTTCCCATTTTCCCATTTCATTTAGAAGTTTTTATGGATTTTTTTTTATATACAGGAAGTAAACAGACCTTTGTGTATTTATTTATTATACATAGAAATAAAACCACTGAATATAGCACAGAAGTACTAATAAGTTGTATAAAGAAATAAGAATTATTTAAGTTAATGTCTATTGCAACGCACCATATAACGTTCTGTCTGTATTATTTTTAAATACTCCAAAACAATATGTGTGCGATTACTAATTAATTGCTCCTTAATAACCACAGTAAGAATCAAAAATCATCTATAGTCTGTTTCAGATAAATTTGGCTTGTTGTAAACCTTTACTCCACCCTCTCGGGTTGACAAGTAACCAGCGCTTGGAAAACAGTTTTCAGTTTTCGGCTAACGTATGTTGATAAGGTGCAAAAGATTGTCGAGCTCATTTACAACCTATTTTTCATGAAGAGTTCGGACTAAGTCAACACCCTTTCAATTCTTAGACAATTCTCCTTTCATTAATTTTGGCGAACTGTCGAGTGAAGAAGATATCAATATTTAATTTAAACCATAAATAACCATAATTTTGTTGGACGTTATTAATTATTTTGAAATAAACCAATTTTTGACTATTTATCATTTTCATTTAGAACATTTTTGGAACCACTGAAAATTTAATGAAAGATTAAAGGAGGCGTACTTGCTATTGTAACATCATAAGGGTGGTACCGCTCTGAAGAATAGAAACCTTTACAAATTGTTATTTATGACGAGAGAATTTCACGACAAACCGGCCGATTTATCTGTAATAGACTCTACACAGAACTTCAACTGTATTAATTATTATTATTTTTTTAGAAATGTTTGTACAGAAGCTGGTTTATTCGCAATCAGGTCCGAACGGGAATACGTAATTCAAGAGGACTTTATGAAAGCTGTTAGAAAAGTCGCAGACAACAAGAAGTTAGAAAGTAAACTTGACTATAAGCCAGTCTAATTGTAGATTATATAAGTTAATAAATATCTATTCATTTTTGTCTATGACACGTAATTTTTTTTCTTCTTTTGATTTCTGAGCTGATGTATTAGCTTCATTTGGACTGGGAATTTCAGGAGGTGGTAGACTTTCAATTTCAGAATAAACAGCGTCATGCACAGTTCTTAATTTTTGCTTTTGTTTCTTTTGAATTTTACTTCTCATCAACTGTTTCTCAACTTCTGGTAAAACGAAATGATGAACCAAATCAGCCACCGCCTCTTCTTCATCGTTTAGAGTAACATTCATACTGAAACCGTTCAAGTGACGAAGTGATTGGTTTTTGAATGTTTACTTACTTTTTTTTCATTCTGTATGCCTCTTCATCAATTTTTTTAGCTAATTTTTGAATGTATTCTTTAGCTTCTTGCGCTGAAGCAAATTCCATGCCTTCCTTTATAATGTCTTCCAGATATAGATCGATTGTTTCTTGCTGAATTTTAACAATTTGTTTAAACATTTCATCATGTTCACGTCTACGCCTTAGTTCAACTTGGCGTCTTCCGGCTTCTGCTGCCTCACGATTGTATCTTTTTCGTTCAAGAATAAGACATATTGCATGTGCCCGACGTTCCTCAAGTAATCGTTGCAATTCTTTATTAAGAAAATCTAATAAAGACCCCACAACTTTACCTTGTAATTTATTTAAGTTTCTTTGTAATCTGAAAAGCTAAGTTTATTGTGAAAAAATACTTGTGGAATTTTCAAAAAAAAAAAAAACCTTTTCCGTTGCAATTTGTTGTTCACGTTGTTTCAGTTTTATTTTAAATTTGTAGTTGTGACTCTGGGGCTTTTCTGCATTTAGAAGGTCACTTGAATATTTCACTTCTTCAATTAACTCTCTACATTTTTTACGCCCTTCATAAATCTGAAATTAAATTGATATCATTCTACCTTTTGAAAGCATGTATAGCGTACATGCATCTGAGCCGCCCGCCCTTTTATAACAGACTGAAGCAAAACCGTTGCTTGATAAAAGTCTTCATCCCCATCTGAAATGGCTTCGACTTCAGGAGTGCTGGATTCGAACAGCACACGTCCAGTTTTCTTTAATAAGGTACATGGCTGAATGGGATCGTTTCGTAATGCTGCAACAACACTGTAATAGTATATTTAAAAGTTATGAACTTTTTTAAAATTACCAAGCAATTCTTCATGAAGCTGTTTAAGTACAGGTGCTGTCCATTTCGTTTCTTTCACACATAATCGTGTACCTTTCGTCTTTGAACAACAACGGTCTTTAATCCGGGTGGCTTTATCCAGCCATCTAGGTAAAGTGTTGAAGTCTTCAACACCTAAAAATATACTAATAATAACACATGTTCACCTGAAATTTCAGTACGTGCCAATAAACTGAGCCCTAAAATTCATTATTGTTTCATCAATAACTTGATGCCAACGTTTCGGATGTTCTCCATGCCTCATCAAGGGACCGTAGATTTCAGACGCATGATCGATGTGTTCGTCAAGAATATTAACAGGATGATATTTTGGATTGAGACCCGCTTGCTTCATATCTAATTTTCGTAATTCTAGAAGTTGAATTACATTTATGTATTCTTTTTGTGTCTGTTTAAGTTAGTTAGTTACCTCTTTTGGTTTTATCACACAGCTTTTGTAATTTGCGCTTTTTCTCAGCATGCTTCTTCTTAGCAAGCATTTCCAGTTTGGCCTCGCTTCTGCTTTTAGATTTTTCATGTAATTCATTTAACATATTTTCAAGCAACTTTAGCCTTAAATCTTGAATGTCTTGTATTTCCTATGGAAATCCTCATATTAGACTCGATATTACACATAGATTTGTATAAGATTACCTGCTCTCTGAAAGCCCATTCATCTCGTTCCATAGCTGCAATAATACATTTTCGTCTTTCTAAATCCTCAGGGTTTCTAACTTCACATCTCTCTTCCCAGGCTCTCTTTATTCTAGCTCTTTCAAGTAATTGTACTTCACGTATACCAGGAGGTAAACCACTTCCTGTAAATCATAATGTACTCTCATTGATTATATTAAATCACTTGCTTTACCCCATTTAAGAAAATCAAGTTTTAGGAGTTCAGGTTCAGTATCGCTAGTAACAACAAAAGATGGCTCCCACGGGGATGTTTGAACGGAAGATTCTCTAAATATAGTTTGAGTTTTTTCATCTTTATTCATTAGTTCGGTCTTAACAGCCCTCGCTGCTGAATTTTCTTTTGGTGTTGAGTGATGAAGCTGCAATTCTGGTACATTAAATTTATCACCTAAAGTGATTTTTGGAAAATGGAAATATTTGCAGCGGTCAGCACCGATTACATCAGGCATTTTTGGTCTAGGGTTATCAACACTTCGGTGTATTTTAGATTTATACCCTTTCATAGATGCAGGTAGCGGGGCTGATTTGCGGCGGATAAATTGTTTGCGAGGGTGATTTGGTAAGTCTGAGAACATGTTGGCAAAAATTGGACAAATTTGCTGGAAAATGAAACAACTTCAAGAATAGTTTGTGTAATTTACTGAGACTTACAAATTTTGCTGTTGACAATTTTGCAACCATCGCTGCTTTGTAGTGGTCCTTTGGGCCAGAAACCACAAATATAGGATCTATGGCAGAAGCACAGAAATGAAAATTTTTGTATTATCAAATCTTTACATACAAACCATAAGCATAATCATGTGGCCTGAAAGGCTGGGGCACGGATAAAGCTTTAATGGTTCCAACTGCCATTTTTGATACAAAAACCATCTAATTATGAACGAACAACTTTAACATTTGATCAACGTCAAATTTCCTTGTTACTATTAGTAACAAGATATTTTATCAATATCTATCTGCGCAAAAGTGTCATTAACAACATCACAATTACTGTTGTTTTATGGATGTAATAAAATGGGTACTGCATTAAAAAAAATTTATTGAATAAATCCAGCATCAGTCAATATAGTTCTGTTAAAAATGTGTTTATTGTCTCTTTTTATCATTTTCCAACATTTTTCAAAGTTTTTATGAAATGATTCAACAATGTACATGTTTGAAGTAAACACAACATTTTCATAGTTGTTTAAAATTGTAGATATTCCTGTAAAATTCATTGATCCCATACATAGAAAACCACTGCAACTGTTATAATCTTTAACCATAAACTTTGAATGCATGATGTAATTAAGTTTTTCTGTTTTATCAACATAAAATGCAATTTCAACACCTGAAAATATTCATACATTGAATGAATTAAGAATAAGTAATTATCGAAACTCTTTACCAGCCTTCATCAAGTTGTTATATTTCATATTCATAGTTTTCACAGATAAGAAATTGACAATAAGTCGTACTTTAACACCTTTTTTAATTGCCTCATGTAGAGCATCAAATAAAGGATTTATTGCAAAGCTCATTACAGCTATATCCAGTGTATATTTCGATGTATTTATAAAATACAGATAAGGCTCTAAGAAAAGATTTAAATTATTTATGTCTATTTTAATTGTGTATGTAGGAGGCCATCCTTTTATGTACTTTCTGGAATACATCAGGAAGCAATTATGTCTTTCGTAGAACAACTTCTCATCTTCGAATTCCTTTTTAAAACGAACGTAGTTGGTGTACAGTCTGTTCCACAAATACAAGGAGGGCACGAATAAGACTACTGAAAATAAAATGTTTTCGATGTTCAATAAATTCATTTTCTGCATCTTTGTTTAACTTTTAAAAAAGTAAGGTTATACGCTGTACAACTTTCACGGAATTTTCCTAAAGCTGAACCTCACAATTGCACGTTTATGGTAATTTAGAATACATGCCATACTTATGTATGTATGTACCAGCATGGTAATACATAGTAATTTCTGTGAAATACAATTTTAATTTGATTTCCACCAGATGTGTCGTCAAAATATAAATTACAAAAAATTAATAAGTATTTAAAACCCGGTCTACATCATGTGATGGTTCGTCAGCAAAAACAATTTTTTTTCGGTTCTTTTTTTTGGCCTATCTTCGGTTCTTCTAATTTCTTCTTTAGCGGTACCCATCTACATTTCGAAAATGTAATAACATGTGAAATGTCCAATTAAAAAAACAAAATTAACGTGATTTCTTGCGAAACTGGAAATGATAGAAAATTATGTCCAATTATGACATCGTATAATTAATTATATGTATTATTTATCAAATATTTATTTTGTCATTTTATTGAAAGCACTGGAGTTTTTAATTAAAATTATTTGAATATTTCAAGTCATCAGATGGACATCAACTCGACTTGCTTCTGTTAAATCTACAGGTTTTGTTTGGATTTGAGTTTAAATGAAATAATGGAAAATATTTTGTAATTCTCATGATCGATCTGTTCAATAAATAATTGTTAAAAAAATTTATCAGTGACTTTGTGTTTCGTAAACTGCGATGAAGCACTTACAAATAGTCTTGTGTATAAATAGGTTAAAAAACGTTGAACAGTGAACAATATTTATTCATTAAACGAAAAATTAAAACTAACCACTTCATTTATAACGAAAAGGCATAATAAGTACAGTTACTATTTATAAAACTTTTAGCTGATTACTATTTTCTACTAAGCAGGTTTTTTGATTTAATGGATACAGAGTCATTTTATACTCCATTTAGCAATCTCATATAATTGTTGAAATCATTCGATTGCAATGTTTTCTTAGAGTTCATATTATTATTTTCATTAAACACTAAATACAATGGTCAGTTTTATGTTTAAAGTAGGAATGATAAATTACAAATAATAAATGTGCAAGAAAAAAGATAAAATAAAATATATTTCAAACATAACATAGAATATTAAAAATCTAATGGGTATTCATTTTAATTTTATAAATTTGGAATGAATAATTTAAACTAACGATACAAGCAATTAGTGGTTAATTATAATAGTACCTAGTTAATACCATACATTTTATGGATTAGTGTTCTATACTGCAACGTCAAATGATAATACAATTCTTGAATGAGGTTTATCAAAATTAATAAAATTATCCATTTCAAACCCACAAATAAATCTAAAATTACAAAATACATGGGAATATAACAGAAATTTAATTAATTTCTTACACCTATTTAGTCATACATCTAAAACAGTGTGTTTATATAAGGTTCTTTATTCCCTGGAAACTTTTAAAAGAATTAATTGGGCCCTTATTATGTATGAAACTAATGTCCTCTTCTTGAGATAATTCGATATAAAAACATGTAACTTTCAAAAGTACATATATCTCGTTTCAATTTTATAAGTGATTTTAGCTACATCAAGTTGTACTGTTTGTATAAATTGCACGGACTTTGCAGCCGGTTTTACGCGGTACCTAAATTGATTTTATTGTAGTATGAAACGAGGTTTAATTTGTACAATTTTATATACCGTTAATATAATGTGTTTTTATAAAATATATTAGTTTCAGTAACCGATTTTTGATCACCAAAATAAATGAAACGAAATACAAGTATGACATTTTACATTAAAAAAACACCTCGGATTTGAAACAAAAACATGTCAAATTTGTATTTTTCAAATATTCTATCCTCTATAACTAAAACGCTTTTATTAAATTTCTGGTAAAATACATTTCACATAAAGCCATTTAATTCCTTAAAAGAAATGTTTTTGAAAAGTCAATAGCGAAATAGGGAAGAGACACCTTATGAAAGGCACCATATCATACATATTTTAAACATTTTTACATATTTACTTGACTTTGATAGAATGTACAATGCAGTGGCGTTTGCTGCAGGGAGGGCAAAGGGCTAATGTAAATTATTAAAGTAAAAAAGAAAAAACAAATGAATTTTTTCTATCTGCTTAATTTTATCCAAAACACTGTTGGTAGACGCTTAGTCGCTTATTTGTTCGCGTAAGAGAGAGTCAGCATAATCTGCGCCTGCACTGTCTTCCAAATATAATAGTGAATAATGACTAAAATTGTAAATTAAATAACAATACAGTTTGGAACATAAGTTAATGCTGTGATAAAATGTAAATTATTGATTCTATCACTTGTTTTGGGTATTTCATTGTTAAGTAGATAAAGTCCATCGAAACGACATACGTCTTGTCGATGATAAATACCGCCACTCTTCACACCTTTCGGTGATGATAAAATCTTTCGTAAATACAAACCTGCATTGATAATTTTAACAATTCATTTTTCATGATAATAATAATAATTATCACTTTAATTTTAATTAATTAGTAAAAACTCATTAACATGTCTAAAATCTGTATCAATCCCCTGTCCAACCCTGTCCAAAGAACTTAAAACGATTGAAGTTGGTGTGAGCAATTTAAATAGTTTTTTTTCCAGTTTATATAGCTATTAACAAAAACGATGTCATCAGTTGGCAAGTGTACATTTACCTCACGAATTTAGTATTTTTTTTCTATTCATAAGTTACAGTTAAAGCTGCTATAATTTAGAGAATGCCATGCGATGCAGATCATAGAATATTCAGATCAATGTAATAAGAAAAAGAGCTATAAATTATCTACTTAATGGATTTAAGCTTTTAGAAAAAAAAATGTATAATTTCAGTCTGTATTACTGGGGCTTCATAAAAAACTGTTCTAAACTTTAACTTGGAGAAAAATTAAGAAAAAAAGTAGAAATAATTTAGGTATGACTATAGAGATTTGTCCCTTCAGGTCTATCAAAATTCCATTATTATTATTTTTTTTTTTTGATTTAAGAGTACGGAAATAAAGGAGCTTATAAATTTTTTGGATGCCATAGTCAAATCTCTGTTTATTTCAATTTTTTCTTCTAATAGTTCAAAAAAGCTTCTCATAAAAATTATTAAAATATAAAGAACTAAAAGAGTTCAATGATATACATACATAAGCAATGAAATTACCTACTAAAAATAATATAAAGAAAAATACAGTACATGCGGATATGAGTTAATTTTTAAATATGGAATGTGTGCACATCAATAAATAAAAAAAATTAATATTTGTCTTTTACTAGAGACTGATAATAATCTGCTAGAATTTTCCAGGCTTTTGGGGCCATAAAACCTTCTGGCGGATTATCACCGTTCCTGGCAAGAGTTCTCATTTTAGTTCCTGAAATAAATTCGAAGTCTTCCTTTCGGGTTGGATCGAAGAAATCCATTTTTTTGTTTTTACAATCGTACGCTGCTACGCGGAACGGTATTATTTCAAGCGAATTTAATCCAGGAGCCATTTTCAGTACGCGCGATCCATGAGTAACATCATACAAGTTACCGTCTAGGGAACCATCTTTACCTCGTGGATGAGGCATTCCAGCTGGATCTCTACCAACGATGTAGAAATTTGCTCCCGCGTTCATGCGAGCTTTAGCATGCCATTGGACCTCAGTTGGTCCAGCATACATCATAGGACTGGGGAAAATTGCCAAGATAGTTGAAAAGCGATCTAAGAGGCCTTCATCTAGAACCGCTTGATGTTGCAACATTCTTGTGTGCAAAGGGACATCGTCTTCTTTTGTCCAACCTCCCAGTGGATGTAACAGCAAAACCGGCTTACGGTAACCTCTATCTTTTAATTGCCTTCGTGTGTCAGTCATCAGAAGCGCATGCCCGTTGTGTATGGGGTTTCTTAACTGAAAAGCGAACACTGCGTCCGCCCCCATCAATTTGAATTTTCGTCGTAATTCGTTGGGGGTGTACCTGTAGTGATCCAATTCGTCACCCCACTGGACTCGTTTCAAAACTTCAAGTTCGCCCCCAACTAACCAATCTCCTGATTCATACACCATTTTAATGTAGGGGTGATCTTTACTGGTTATTCCAAACTGTCTAGCCACTCTCTCTTCTTTCCTGTGATGATAAAATTCAGGTTTACGCATTATGGCGTAACAGATCCCATTAAAATAGAGTGAAATGGCAGATGTACCATCTAACCGATCTTTATCTAAAGTGGACACGGGCAAGACGATGGGTATGCTCTGGTTGGTACTTTTCGCTTCATCCAATAAACAATTGAAGTGAAGAGTTTGTAAAAAGTGTTCTTCTCGCATGAATCCTTTTAATGGAGAAGCCCATCCTTCACTTAATACCTGTTGGAAAAAAACATAAAATCGTATCAAAACAATTTACTTTCAACAATTCTTGATTTTTAAGAAAATACAATACATTTTACACAATAATATTAAGTAAAAGGTGATTTGTCGAAAATATTGAATTTTGTGTCAATTTCTCATTTTTTCCTTCCAGTTGCGTTCTATATATGTTATCTTAGAGTAGGCATTCGATAAAGATGCGTTTTTTAACGGTTTCGCAGGGTAGTTAGCCTATTTGCTTATGCTACGAGTTATTGTAATAAGAAAAGTGATAACCATTTGCACTCTGAGAAGTATAATAGAGTATCAGTACATAATTGTGAACTTACTGTTACGTGTAAATAAGTTGGTGCAGTTTTACATGACAACATTAACTACATACCATGTTCATTTTTGAGTAACCAATTCAAATGAAATGTAAAATTTTCGTTCCTTATTTACAGTTTCAACAGTAACAATTTTGTGCCGTTTTTAGGTTTAGTAACGCATATTTGAAGAATCTATGTCTATGCTTAATTGTCTCATTCTTTTTTGTATATCCCTCTCTGTTTCCATTTTTGTTTTTTGCTGCCATACTCAGCCGCAGATTAGAAACTTTAATTCATTTTAAAAATAGGACAAAATAGATCAAAACTATAATTCAGATTTTTTAAAAATATTTTATATAAAAAAAAATCGATGAATTTCGAACCTATGAATGCATTTATGCCTCCGTTTAATTGTTTCTACTTTGATCATTGAGATTAGATTAGACATATTTTTCGCAAATTTTTTGCAAGAAGAAGCAAGATACGATACAATTGCCTGTATAATAAACAAATATATATATATATA
>QDEB01050436.1:0-12820 GCA_004193795.1 Asbolus verrucosus | reverse complement strand
GAATTTTAACTCGAATTAGATTCTACAATTTTAAATACATAACTTCATAAAAGATCGCTCAGCTTCGCCGAAAAATTCATTTATCCCACGCATCCCCCAAAATTACAACTTCCGAAATGATCAATCCCTATGAAAGTTAATTGAATTTTAGCTGGAATTAAGTTTTACGATTTCCAATGCATAACTGTACAGGAAGTCGCGTTGCCTACCTGAAAAATTCCTTTATCCCGACGCATCCACCGAAATTGTATATTTTATGAAAAATTAATTAGGCTGTAGAGGACATAATAATTGGCCAATCTCTATGACATTACGTCGAATTTCAACTCTAATTATAATCTACAATCTCCGATCCATGTCTTCACAATGTCGCTTGGCTTCCTTGAAAAATTCATTTGTGCGGGCGCATCCACGCAAATTAGAATTTCAGAAAAGTTTTAGGTTTAGAGACTTTAATAGTTTTTCAATTCTCGTAGAAGTTACAGTTAATTTTGCTTTGCATTTTGTAGTAGACAATTTGGTAACAGATGGTTTAGTTTTCGAAGAAACTTTTTCATTACAACGCATTCAGCAAAATTGCAATTTTAGGCAATAAAGTGTTGCACTAAAGACCAAATTAAATTATGACTCTAATTCTGTTCCTTCTAGTAATAGTCTTAGTATAATATATAATTTTAATTATGGCGGAGCATCCACCACGATTCCAATTCTAGAAAATTACATTCTTTTAATGTGCAATTTTTTGTATTTTCTTTGACATGCTATTTCTATTCAATTTTCAACACCATTCTTAGAACTACAATAATTCCTTTTACTTTTAAATTTTAAATGCGCCTAAATATGTTGAAAATTGGTATTCATAATTTTATTAAAATGAGAATAGTGGTTTAATCACATAATTCTTTGTAATTTGCAATAATGCCGTAGATACAGTACAAAATAATAATTTTGGAAATAATCCACACCGATAATAATGATTATTACCAAATCAACAATTGTTGCAATAATATTCATTTCAGCATTTATCCATTCTAATTATGAGTTTCAAATTATAAAAGTTCATTTATATGACCTGTCAAACAAATTTCATGTCAAAAGTGATAAATATGCAGTGTTTGCCCAGAAAATTAATAAAAGTGAAGCCCAAAACTAGTTTTATTTCCTATTAGAATGAACCATGTAGTGCACCGCCCGGTCGCTTAATTAGTCACGTTCGTTAACACTACTTTAATTTCGTCGTGACATTTTAATGGGAGGACCATAAATTGGGAAAAAATATGGACTTTTCACAGATCTGACACCAGTTTATGAGTTACTTTCGCAATCATAATCTCGGTCTTCACCCTCCAGCGATGATGGCGGAGGGTTATCAAAATTTTACCATGTGTCTACCGGTCTTGATTAATTTCCGCGGCATCACTTGCCACTCTTCGGACGTGTATGCAGCGAGCGAAGTAATACATCATCTGCAGACGTGAAGCAGGTGCCTTTACGACTGCTTCTCAGCAGGGTATAATCAGTGCAGGTTTGCACAGGAGACTTAGTGATCCCTGCTGCTGCTTACCTAGGGACCCGCCCCTCGTATATTGCGCCCCTCTTAAACCTGTAAACAACCCTACCATTATAACTATCACATATTTACCAGTCGTGAAAGTGCTGACCTTTCCGCCATACATAAAAATGGCGTGACAGCATGCCATTTTTCAACGCGAAATTAATAATAATAAAGCGAACTGAAATTGAATAATGCGGATATGCTTACGGGTTAAATAATATATGTGAATATTTATCACAAACACCACACGAGTGGGACCTACATGGAAAGGAAATTCATTTAGCAGCGGACCAAACCATATTTTATGGAAATGTATTGTATCTGCTTACTTTTTTCGCCGGTTCTTTTCTGCTTAAATGAATTTTCTTTTATGGATGTGATACACACAAACAGGTGGATAACAAATGTGCTGATTTCTGCCGATACACCCACAGGAACTTTCTCCTGTTAAGATTTTTTAATATTATACCAGCTTTCATTGAGACTGGCCTTGCTGTAATATACTGCACGAGACGGTTATGTTACANNGTAACATCTAACAATTTATATAATTTAATTTTTGAGTATATTCACAGCACAGTGTATAGAGAAAAATATTACAAATGTTACGTTGCTACTTCAAAAATACTAAAAATTTCAATATTTAATTAAATATGTTAAAATAAACAATTCCAAAAAGTTGTTAGAGAAATATCGCAAGAACAATATTCTAGATGAATCTATTTACAAAAAAAATGTATAGTTATGTAAAGGAAAATTGCCTGATCCTGCGCTGCCGCCTGATTTTGTAATTACTCGATCAGGAACGTTGTAAAATGCAACAGTCATTTATGAAATATGTTTTGACTGGTTTTGAATAAGTGGTGTTTAAATTAATTACACGAAAGTTGAAAATTTTAATCTAAATATTTACTAAAAGGTAGATTTTATGTTTTTCTTCCAGTTTCAAACTTCAAAGTTGAAGTTTCGAACCATGATAAAACGTGAAAGTGTCACTTCTAAAGCAGTTCATTGCAATCCTAATCCTGCTACATATTTTCCAATAGATAACTTTCAAATAAGTCATTTAGTCAATGGGAAAATTTATCCCCGCGCATCCACCAAAATTTCAATTAGAAAAATATGTATGGCTCTTGAGAACATAATTGGTCGATCCATATAACTGTTACGTGGAATTGTGGCTTTGATAATGCTCTCCACTTTCCGATACAAAACTTTATAATGGGTCGCTGAACTCCATCGAAAAATTTAATCATCCGGGCGCGTCCACTAAAATTACATTTTTTTTTAATATATATGGCCATGAAAACCGTCAGTTCCTATAAATATTACAACGAATTGTAGCCCTGATTTCACAATTTCTAATACAAAAATTAACTTCGCTTTCCTGAAAAATTCATTTACCCCCTCCATTCACTAAAACTGCAATTTTAGAAATAAATGTAGAAAACGTAATAAATGGTCAATCCCTACAAATATTACATCGAACTGTGCCTCAAAATTTCAAAAATATAACTTTACAATAGGCCGCTATCGCGGCACATCCACCAAATTTGCAATTTTAAAAATTAATATGGCTCTAGAGAACGATATAATTGGTCAATGTTTATAAAAGTTGCACCAAGCTGTAGCTCTCACCAACTCTTACAAATTGTAATATGCAACCTCACAACAGATAGTTTCGTTTTGCTGAAAAATTCATTCATTCTCTCGTATCTACTAAAATTACAATTTTAGAAAACAACTGTGACTCTGGAGAACATAAAATTCGGCAACTTCGAATAAAAGTTACGTCGATTATGGTCCTGATGCTCCACACTTTCCAAATGTTTTAAACAATTTTACAATAGGTCGCCTGGTTTCGTTGAAAAATTCATCCACCAAAATTGCAAATTAAAAAAAATATGATGTGGTTCTAAAGAACAACAAGATTACATTATATTGTAGCTCGAATTTTTCTCCATAATTTCAGATTTATGAATTCACAAGGAGTTGCTAAATTTCAAAGATTCATTGGAATCGACGCATCCACCAAAATTATAGTTTTATAAAAATATATGTGGTTCTGAAGAACGTCATAATTGATCAATCTCTATAAAAATTACAACGAATTGAAGTTCTGATCATGTTTCACATGTCAGATAATGACTTTACAGCAGGACGTTTCGGTTCCTTGAAAAACATTCGCTAAAATTGCAATTTTAGAAAAATATTTAAAAAATAAATGTGACTCCAGAACGTAATAATTGGTCGATTCTTATAAAAATTCCAAGAAATTATAGCTCTAATTCTTCTCTATAGTTTCAGATTCATAAACTCACTAACTTTTCCAGAAACATTTTCTACAAAAATTGCCTTTTTTAAAAAAAAAAATGTTTGTCTCTACAGAACGTAATCATCACTCTTGTAAAAGTTACATCGAATTGTGGCTCTACAGTTTATGATATATAGTTGTACAATAGATCGCTTGTCGTCCATGAAAAATTCATTAATCTCGACACATAAACGAGATTACAATTTTACCAAATTGGTTGTAACTCTTAGAGGCCATAATCTACTTAATTCACAATAGGTCGGTTAATTTCTAAAAAAATTTTATTTATCTCAGAGCCTCCGTCTTATTTTGGAAAATTTGATTTTTGATTTTTTGATTGCACATGTGCAAAAAAAGAAATGTGTACGATTTCCATTGACTTTCTACGAAAATACGAAAACTGTAATTTTTTACCTAAACTGTTCAGTGGGTATATCGGAAATATTACTTTATCAATACTCTCTTAAAATGAGGATGTAAATCAAGTTTCAACCTTAAATGTCGTGGTTATTCTTTGCATATAATATGTGGATGCTTTTAAGAATTTTAGTGTTATCCGCTATCCATTTACTTTTTTTTCGAAAATTGGATGATTCCACTTTGCATCCGTTTTGAGCTCGTTCATTTTCATAAACAAACGAAGAAGCGTCTTCCTCGAAAACGTTGTTCGTCGTCTCCCTAATTATTCGTCACCTTTTTGCTTGTTTGAGCCTTTAAAGAGATTACGGCGACGCAGAAATTCCATTAAAACGATCTCATTTTTGGCCAATACACCAGATTTTTGTCCCCTTAAACTGTACGAGATTCCGGCCTACACCTTACTTATATTTCTAATTTGTCATCTCGCGACCTTAATCTCCTTGCTCCTCTGAGCACTTTGAAGCTAAGTGTTAAGGCGCGACGAACTCGAGCGTCGACTAAAAAATACGGCCACAACGAGACCTCCGAGTGCAAAAAGGGGAAAATGCACGAGTATGATTAATTGCCACGTAATCAATTTCAAGTTTCGATTTGATACATTTTTAAAAAGGCTCGTTCAGAAACGTCTGTTTATTCAGGTGCTACACTTTCGGCAAAATCGGGGCGGACTTATTTATAAAAATCTCATGAAATAAAGAATAGAGTAATCGTATTAGCGCTTTCTTCCGTAATGGGGCGGAAGGATACCCTCATCTTCACAGGCGCTCGCTCCCTTTCAATTATTCCAATAAAAATAAATTCAAGCTAATTAACGCCGTTTGCTCGCACGGATTGATAATAAAGGCGCAACGATGAGCACCTGAAGATGAAAACATTGAACTCCACATAAACAACGAGCCCCATCGGCGCTGCGGCGCGAAATTGCCAACAATAGGTCATTTCCTGGGACGAAATCAATAGAGCGTGAGTTAATTTTTAAGCTAAATTTAAAAAATGAACCTGTCGATTAGCTGCCAACATCCCCGTTTGCAGCTTCTGAAAAGTGGATTAACATTAATAGCTGCGACTTATCAGCGACTTGAATGATTTAATAACTTAGCAACTAAATTACACGATCAAACTTGCTCCAACGTGTAAGATTGCAGGGTTATGGTAATATGTTTTATCTGTCATCGAATAGTTGTAGCAAACTACAGTTAGCAGTAGTTAATCCGGGAACTTTTTGACGATATTATCTTATTAAAGCGCAATCTATGTAGTTATCCTCCATTTGATCGATTTTCTGTTTTCGGAGGCAGTAGTTCCGAAGTCCGGACGTTTCTTTAATTAAGCCGGTCCTTCCGTCGATTATTTAAATTTCTGCGTTCGGTTCACGAACATAAACGATAACAATTCAATGAAACCGAGCTACCTGTATCGTGCAAAGTGTTCGGCAATGAAGTCTAAGCCCTACAACCATTGTTACAGCTTTTATGACTCTAAAAATAAATGGTCTGATCTTATCTGCCCCCATACAGCTTCAAGAACGTATATGTGTCGAAGAAAAACTCTCATAAAACCCTAAAAAAATCATTCGAGTTTTTATTTGCCAATTCACGTAATTAAAGGGGAGATTATTAAGAAACAGCCCTCGAAAGTTGGGACGCATCGGAGATGGCAATAAATGGATTGTTTACAAAGTTCTAAGCATAGTGGCGACGTCCGGTTTAAAAACAAAGAGATTTCGTGGAGGAGGTAATAACGTGATTTATCGTTTGTAGGCTCGATGTAATCCTTATCGCTTTATTTTTAAGGAGGAGTCACGTTTGCAACATCCCGAATTTTTCGTTTTGTTATTCCTTAATTTATTCCTGCGGTAATATCCTAAATCACCGCTTAATAACCGAACGGAAAATCGAATAAAACACGAAAGACGGATTCGCAAAAATAACAGATTTGACAGTAAGAATGTTTTCAACAAAGGTAAGCTTTATTGTGAAGAAAACGACTTAAGCCGATTGGCCGCTGTCAGTAGTCCGACAAGAAATGAACTATTGTCTATTAAATAAGATCGATCGAAAAGGCATTTAATCAGAATATGCTTCGAGCGCTTTATTTTTTTTAAGTACATTATTAAGAGAAACCAGCCGTCCAGAAATGAAATTCATGATAAAGGAAAATTCAATTAAACTGCTTCAGAAAAAGAATTCACATCGAGTCCATTAAAACCCCATGGATAAATACTTAATTGAAATGAAAAATGAATTCATTAATATCTTTTACTCCGAATGCGTAAACACGGCAAAGTTTAATTTTAGAGATATCGCGATTTATATAATTCCATTTTTTTCCGCCCCGTCTGAAATTATTTTTTACGTCACCCCATTTCTGGCGGAAAATGTTGCTGTTTCGCTTCATCGTTGCAATTACACATTCGCAAAAGCGATTGTTATCCCGTACAAGATTTCTCGGAAAGGTTTGACACTTCAATTCGTTCGTTAATACGTAAGATGGGTGAGTGAAGGCGATCCCACGTTCAATTAATACCAAACTCCGTTTTTACTACACTTTAAGGTGATTATTCCCTTCTCTTTTCGCAGCGCCATCATGAAACTCCTGAAGTATATCGAGGCATTTTTACGTTGCATTCAAATCTGTGCCGTTTTTTATCCTTTTGGATAACTTTATTCATGATTCTATGGAATAACTATTGCCTAGAGATGAATTATATAAATATCCCATCCTTTTTTCCATTGCCTCATGATTCCACTTGATCACTAATTATAAGTTATTTCGTGTTCATGTTGAATGTTAAATTTTGTCTTTTCGACTAGCATCAAGGTTTATAAGTTCTATAAATCGGTTTAACATTAAAAGTACATCGTAAGTCCTCACTTTTTTTCAAAGAATAGATGGTAAAGATAGAAATTGTACTTTTTTGTTTATTTTATCCTAGTGTGAAGCGATATTGATGCACACAAACAGTAAGAAGCTTCATCTTTTTATTTAAAAAAATATTTAGAGAAGACGTATCTGGACATGACAAGATATCGATCACTATATTGTGCACATAACGTGTTCCAACGAACTCATCCAACGCTGAAATGACTTTCGCTAGATATAATTCAATCAATTTTAGTTAAAAACAGTATTTTATTGTAGATAATTGAGTTTAAGTGCGATTATGAGTAGACATAGTTGTAAATTTAAAGCGACTAAAATCTAAAAAAGCCTTGAAAGCAGCATTTGCTGAAAGCCGCAGCACAAAACTTAAATTTAAATAATCTGATTGCAACTTCGGCGCTTGACCGGCATCCTTCCGGAACTATCTTCGAACTGAAACTGAACGGTCAAGAAACTTGAAGTCGTGCATAATAGGAACCAACCACAAAACTCGGCGAACAAGACGAAGGAGATGCCTTCGAAATCCGCCACATCGCACCTAAAATGCGCGAAGGAAAAGTTGATTTTGGTGTCGAACGCGATTTAATAATGTTATTCCGGTCTAAGTGGGCAATAATCTTTTATTATTTTATTACTGAACGTCTTCTCCTCCCCTCGTATAAAACTTTTATTTGCGATTCTGGAAACATAACTGTGATCTGAAAACATGAGGTAATTACGCATTACTTCCGGCCTGAAAAAACTTTCATGATGTCGGGCTTGTTAACGTTGCGAGGAAATTTTGAAGCGTTCCTGAAATATTAGAAGAAACTGAAATTTCATGAATTTGATTACAGTTAATAGCCCCTTCGTTATACATGACATCATGACAAAATTCAGTAATCTTAGTTAAAGTGAGTCAATCCGGATATGTTAGTGAGACATATCAATGTGGGTTATAATCAACTCTCTCTCGCCCCATCACTTTTACCGCAAATTCAGATTAATTTTATATTTAAATATTCGGAAAATCAATAATAAACGAAAGCAACGGATCAAACAATACGATTTAATTCAAATCAATATCATTAGTGGCCCGGGAACAACTTCCGTGAGCTCCCTCTGTTATGATCTCTTTTCATTGTTGATTCTGATGAAAGCTTTGTACAATAGATCACCTGAGCCGTAACGGAAGCACTCGGAAAAAATAAATTCTTCAGATACGATCGCTGTCTTAAGGCATGGGAATTTTTCACTCTGGAGGTAGCTGCGGAGGTCGCGGCGGCGCTGCAGATATATTGTCTTGGGCAAAAATGGCAATTATTGCATAAAAATATAGAATTCAGAGATTCATGTCGGGGAATAGCACGATAATAAACTAAAACAATCTTTCCCCTTTTTACTGCTTACGAGTTCTGTCAAAGAGAAAACATTTAAAAACGAATTCGGCGTGAAATACGTGACGTATATTGCAAATTTGATTTAATATGTTTGAACTTCTTCTGAACAGAGATTTTAATATGCGTGCTATGGCCCCTTTTCGTACGAGAAATGTAATTCCTAGACCCCACCATCAGATGGGTTAACGACCACGTGACTTTACCATTTCCAAGATTACACTGCATAAAACCCGGAATTAAACGAATTCAAAAATAATTCCCGAAATTTCCAGGAAGTTCATTAACGCGGCCGCATTTTCATCTTCGCGTGCATGTCCCGAAACATGAATTGCCCTGTTTAAACACAACGGCAATCGTAAATTTTTCATCTCCGAAACCCGATTTATTAGATAGAAGCAGCCGAATCAGGTTTTTCGAGATAAATAAATTTCGGTGATGCAACCGCCGACTGAAACAAACTTCCGGCTTGCCGGAAATGATCAATTTTTTCCATTCTCCCCGATAAGAATTTGATTTCTGATTCGTTATAATATAAATTGAAAATTCCCCCGCTCTTAATTAGTCTCGTAAACAGACACGGCTCCCGTTTTCGTGACAAACCGGGGCCGTTTTTTACGCGTGACAACCGGGGAGGCGCAACTGTATCCTTAAAAATTGCCCTCGCCCTGTATGGGCGCGATAATAAAAAGTGGACGTATTAATTCGGCGCGACAAATTGCGCGCCCGGGCGGCAAAATAAAAATTTCTGTCAAATTGGGGTGTTGCCCTAAGACCCGGCACTACTTCCCGCCGAAGTTCTCATTTCAATTTCAAATTATTTAATGCATAACTTTGCGAGAAACGGCCTCTTTGGACGGATACAATTAAAACGAGCGCCCCAACCGGATGATCTCCACCCAGGTCGCTCGTGATGGAGCCGAAGACGCAATGATAAGTTTCGTATCACAGAACTTATCGCCTCGGAAGTCCTGCGAGGGCGTCGCTCAGAAACAAGGACGAGGATGATGGACGGGAAATTTAACGGGACTTCCTTTAAATGGTCGCAACTTTTTATCCGACTACTTTGAAGATTTCGTTTGACAGAAGCTCAACCGCGAAATCATCTTAATAGCCGGTTGAGGCGGCCGTTATAGACTAATTTTACGTTTACTCGTAAAAAATCGTGTACTGAAATACTGGCGCATAAAAATTTTCAATTAAGCCCCTGAAAAATCTGCCCGCTTTCAGGAGCGATCTTCGATATTTTACAACACAACGAAAAATCTCGGGATAATGGTCATGAGCAGCTTAGAAAAACTTATTCATTAGAGTGCTAAAATACGTCCATTATGATAAGTTACTGTGATTAATTAATACAGAGCAATTAGCTCCTGATCCAGTCATGTGTGGAAATAAACTGTCGCATCAAAATAAAGTTTTCATTAAGCTCCTGAATTGATTATTAATTATATTGTCACGAGTTACACGTTATTTATATTTAACGGATGTGATGAATTCATATTCAATTCAATAATTTAATATGTTGAAAATTCAACATTAAAGATTTCGAATAGAAAAGATTCATAGAACGGAAAATTATTTGTGTTGCTTGAATTAAATGTTTATGATCGGTAGACAAGTTGTGGTCACAATAAGTAATGCCATTGTTGGAACAGATTTATGGGACCCCGTAGATTCTTTATACTCCTTTTACTATCAGAAACTTTAATCAACGATTGTGCCTAAACTAATTAAGACAGCAAATTGGCCCAATGGTGACATATTTTTATTTTAACGTTTTTTATAACATATTTTAATTTCAAGTTTATTACATGGTCTCCAGAATCCCATAAGATCCCTTTGCGCGTTTCAGCGGTGATCTTCGATATTTTTTACAACACACTGAAAAATGTTGGGATAATGGTTGAATAGTTATGAAGACGTTTCTAAACTATACTGATTCAGATAAGTGATTGTGATTCGTAATTAACACAACGTGATTAGCTCCTAAACTAGTTATAGTTACATGTGTGCTAGCAACATTTTTGGCAGTTGGATCAACTTATTTTCAAGAATTCATCTTGAACCCTTAAGGGTGGCTTGGAAGCAACGAATCCGACTTAAAACTTTCAACAAAATCTGAAACATTTGGTTTATTATTTATAAGCTGAAATTTTGACGGCGCCAAAAACCGTCATTAGTAGAGGCCGACGCCGTCTTCTCTCTTATTCTTTATAATGACCTTCACACGTTAATGAATTTTAACCGCGTCTAAACTTTCCAAATTAATTTTTTTTGCGATTTTTCCGGTGCAGCAGCGAAGCGACGGAACTAAACCGAAACGGGCAAGAATTTCAAAAGTGAAATTAATTGAGTCAAAGCGGTCGATTATTTGTAGTTTGGGGGGATCAGAACTGCTGGCAACAGCCGTTCCTTGTTTCAAAAAAGTTCAAGGCAAATAGAGGCTGCGTTTGAAAAATCCAATTGTCGAAGACGCAAGTTTGGAAGAGGTAAATCTGCTCGACGCTTCAGCGAGTGTTTTAGATTTTCCTCGTCGTCCCCAACGCGTCGAGCACGTAATCAACGATTCTGTATCGAATAGTTCCATCCGTTGGAAATAATTGGAGAATGCTGCAGCATTCATTATTGCAGAGATTCTCCGACCCGGCAACGTTTGATCGTCATGAACGTTTTCTACTCGCCTGGAGCCAGCTCGCGCCCCCTCAAGGCTCATCCCCACTGAGAGACACACTCGTCATGTCGCACCACAGCACAAGAACGTCTGTTGTCGGCACGCGGCGCGCTGGAGGACGTAGTGCGTCGCTCGGCGTCTGCACCACCACTGAAAGTGGAGGCTGTGTTCGAAGGCTCCACCTCCGCGCACCCAGATCGATCCCCGAAACCTCGGTGTATTCTCGCTGTCCGCAAGACCGCCCGACGCATTTGCGACCGCTTATTCCGAAATGTGTGCTCTAATATATTAATATTTTCAGTCATTAAGTTTTGCATTTATCGATTGCGGGGTCGTGTCTGATACATATGCACGCGCTTGTTTTAAAATTACACACATGAATATTAAAGGCGCCGGAGATTTACGAGCCCTCGCTCTCCAAATCTGCTCGGCTCAGACCCGGCATGGATGTGTGTTTGCGAACGGTGTTTGCATTCGCGACCAGAAATTATTATTGCCGCCAGGTAACAATGTCGTTACCGACCAATTGCCCCCATATTGACACGCAAAGCGAAGGTCGTTTCGTCCGCTACCGAATTTCATTAAAATCGGACCCGGGTTGCTCTGCTCGCCGCCGTCTTATCGACCACGCAACGAAAAATTCGAAAATTTCCCTCCTCATAACGCATGCGCAGGTATTTAATAATAACTGTGTAAAATTGGCATTTTCTATCTTTTTTAACCGAGTATTTGCACTGAGCAGGTTTCATGCGGCTCTGAATTAATACTTGCAGTATTTTTCAGCGATTTTCAGCCAAATCAACATTATCGTGATCAATATTAGATGGGTTCTATGAAGAGCCATCAGTGATGTAATTTGAATTTAACCGTTTATTAAGGCCTCGAGAACAATCTCGCGGTTCGACGAAAATACAACACTCGAGAGGTAATGGACGCAAATCTTCAAGGTTAGTTACAATAAAACTTCCGAACAGAAGTTATTATTTGTGATGTCCAACGTAAAGATCATTTTAGCAAAAATTTCGTTACACTGCGGTCGCTTTTAGTACATCTTTTCCGCGATTACAATGTACAGTTTGTCAGCCAGATTAACCAAAGCACAATTTTTATGGTTTTAAACATGTAATTCGTCCCAGTGGCTCTAACCATTGAAAAGAGTGTCAGTACTTTGATATGTAAATTGTACTTCAGTTATTTGTTATAATGAAGAAGCGAAGATGTGGTTACAAAATTTTCAATACAATTATTTGAAAACGTCAATAAACTTGAAATTAAAATATGTTATAGCAAACGTTAAAATAAGAATATGTTACCATTGCGCTAATTTGCTATCTCAATTAGTTTAGGCACAATCGTTGATTCAAGTTTCTGATACGTTGCACATTTGCATTTCACCATTTGGTCAAATAACGTACGCTGTTGCGCTGTCATTTCATTGTGGAAGCAGTAAAAGGAGTATAAGGAATCTACGGGGCCCCATAAATCTGTTCCAAAAATGGCATTACTTATTGTGACTACAACTTGTCTACCAATCATAAATAATTATCCATTCTATGAATCTTTTCCATCCGAAGTCTTTAATGTCTAATTTTCAACAT